>WBOK01000056.1:0-262511 GCA_009289805.1 Alternaria gansuensis | reverse complement strand
TTACTTAATTCTTAACCCCTCTATATTATTACAATGTTCTATTAAACGTGCTAACACAACCCTGTACTATTACATTGATCTACTAATCGTGCTAGTACAACCCTCGTTCATCGCACTCACTCATTCCAAGAGAACTAACACAGATCATCTACGGACGATCTTCACAATCCCTTAAGAAGAGGAAGGCATTCTCTTCTTCTAAGGTCTACTACAAGCAGATAAAGAGGCAGTTATGTACTACATAACGTGTTTCACCACCGAGCGGCCCACCCCACTGAGCGGCCCACCCCACCGAGCGGCCCACCCCACCGAGCGGCCCAGCCTCCCCACCAAAACAACGTCGTAACGCCGCCTACGCAACACTACTACTTTTTTTCTCCTAAATAGAACGTAATACTATTCTTTAGACTTATTGCTATTGTCTATATCCTCTAATTCTACCTGGCAGGTGCGAGAGTTGTGTCTAATCTAGCTGCAACGTCTACAGCACCTTTTACTACGCACTCTCTTTGCAGGCGTTGCACCCTCCTTATAACTACCACCCTCTGTCTTAGCAACCTAATTAGCTACCTAGCTAACTGCAAGGGTCTCCTCTGCTTGTATGTAGCGTTGCTTCTAACTCTAGCGCTTTGTTAAGGTCTTAATAGTATCTTAAAGGCAGTTAATCTTTTCCTGCACTAACACTATATTATAAGCTATTTACTAAGCCCCTTTAGTTAACTGCTATATCTACTAATTAAAAGAACTTGTAGGAGACTCTTACTAGATTTGTATACAGTTTTAAATAAGCGTAGCCTGCTCTTCTATTTCGCGCGCGTTACGCGGTGTCTTTAGGTCCTAGGTAGTGCTCTCTCTTGCTAGTAGAGTAGGCGTACGCAGCACTACGTTAAGCTGTAATAAAATAGCGTAAGGATTATTTAGCACTAGTCTAGCACCTTAGAAGCCTGCATAGATATTATCTACTATAATTACCTTATTATAAGCCTCTTAAAACGCTAGTAGAAAGGTTTCTTTGCTAATGTAGTAGATGCAACTACGCACTAAGGCTAAGACATCGTCGCTATACGCGCGCTTTAATAGCAAAAAGCAGCCTATATAAAGAGGCTGTAGGAGACGCTTCGAGTATAAAGGCATACAAAGAAGAATTATTTTTTTCTCTTTGTAAATATCTTAGAATTCTACTAAGCAGTAACTTTTATAGCTATTAATAAGAAGCTATTAATAAGAAGTAGCCTATGCGTCTTTATAGAATGCGTATAAGAATTAAAGTAGTAGAGCTAGTTAAGCGCTAGTTTATTATTTGTCTAGCTATTAGAACTAACTTAAATTACTTAGTCGCGTAGTAGGTCCTCTGTAAACCAGGAGGAGATTAGAACCTTGCCTGCAAAGATAAAAAAGGCTAAAATGCGCTTTTATGTTGCGCTAACAGCTTGCACTAGCGTAACTTACTCTTAATTACCTAGGTAAATCTTCTCTAATTTCCCTAGTTTATCTAAGCTTGTAATAACTAACTGTAATAATATCTTGCTTATAATAAAGCTAGTATTATTAAAGTTGTATATATTTTTATTAATAATACTATACTTTGCCTTTGTATTCTGAACTGGCTTAAACAAGCCCTTAATAAGCGCTAGGTCTTTGCAGACAGCTTGCTAGTAATTATATAAACGGCGTTAACGCGTACGTAGCTCTAGATTGCGCTAGAAAAACTTATTAACTTAGTTCTTGCTAACCTCCTCTCCACTACGCTCTTAGAGCAGTCTGTTAGCTATATCTAGCACGTCGTCTCTCCTACAGGGTAGTCCTCTCTTAGCCTTAACTATTATACGCTAAGTAATAGCCTCCTCTTCTAGTTTTGTTAGGCGCTTGCAGTTCGGCTCGCAGTCACGTCGACAGTACCATGTCTGTGCGCCCAATGACCCAGTTCGGTCAATGACCCACTTGGCAACATGATAACTATATAAAAAATGAGGCTGTAGAACCACCACAAATTGTGATAATATTGCGATAACTTTGTGTTGTACTTAATACAAGCATACGAACAATTTGTACTACTTAGAATATTTTTTAGGGGTCCGTATCAACCGTGTTCAGGTGGTACGCGCTAGGGCAGCTAGTGCAGCCTCCTCAACTTGTACATAAGATAGAACCACACTACTATGTTTCTAACGCTTCTGCTTTTAAGGAGAAGCTTGTGAAGCTTTGCGCTTACTGTTTTAGGACAATTATATAAACTTTTTTAGCGTTGCAGGCTTCTTTTTAGGCTGCCTTTTTAGCTATTTTAGCAGCTTTCTCTTTCTCCTGTACCTCCTTAAGTCTCTTTCTTTTAATCTGTCTTTCTTTAGCTTGTTAAAGCTTGTATAATTAAGCTTGCTTCTTTAGGTAAGCCTTTTTAGTTTTTTATAGTTGTAGTTCTTATTTTTATTATTATTATACTATCTTATCTTCCTAAGCCTAACAGACCTTACAAGGAGACTAAAATACTGCACTACTATAGTACTTCTTTTAGTTACTAAGTTGCAAAGCATAACTCTGCTTTTTAAACTTTTTTTTTTACTAAAAAAGCCTCCCTTAGGCCCTAAATCTTATAGTAAAGTAGCTTATTTTAGACTAAGATATAGTTAAGAGAACAGCAGAGCTTTTTAAACTCTTTTAAGCTTTTATTTTATGTTAATTTGCATATAAGAGACTTTATTTTAAGCTAATCTTTACTACTAAGTACTAACGCTAAGCTTTTATCTAAACTAGAGGCTTCTTAGTAGAATCTTTTAAGTATAACGTCTAGATTTAGTAGTATAATACTAGTAACTTTAAAGGACTTTTTAATAATATCTTTAGTAAAAGCCTTGCGCTAGGCAGCCTAAAACAGCAGGAAAAAGTCTCCTTTTTATATTAGAACAAGCCCTTAGCTTATTTAAAGATAAAATAAGAGCTAGTTTAAGTAGGCGTCTAATAGAGGCTTAAATAATGCTACATCTAGTAGCTAAAGCGTATAAGTTAAATAAAGTAGTAATACAGCTAATAAGATCTTGTTAGCATTATAGTGTTTAATAAAATTTATAGTTATATAAGACCTATAGCTGTTAAAGATAAGTAATTAGTAGCTAAAGCAGGCTTTCTATCTAGTCTTGCGATTAAACACCTCCTTAAGCCAAGCTAGCTTAATATTATTGTTTAACTAGCCTAAGAGAGATAAGCTAATAAAAACTAAGTGCTTTTCTTATTTAATAGACGCTACTTAGCTTAATTGTATAGTGTTGTTAGCTAATTTAAATGTAAGACTTAGCAACAAAGCTCTAGCGTCTAAATAAATACAAGCTATAACTAATATTTACTCTCTATTACTATTTTGAAGAGCTATAGTTACTCTTTTTTAGTAGTATGCCTACTTATTAAATACTTTTTTTAAGCGTCTAGTTACACTAATTATAAAGCCTTTTTTATTTATATTGTATATATTTTAAGCTTTTAGTTAATACTTAGCTATCTTATTATATAAAAAATTAAAATATAGCTTATATTTAGTCCTAAAATTAGCTTTGTAGCAATTGCAGTCTATCCCTCTCTGCTAGCGTAAGATAAAATAGTATAGGTTTCTGTTTATAAAACGCGTAACCTAGCTTTCTAAGATGTCTTTTTTTACTAATTTAGTAGCGTAACCGCGTATTATTAATTAGGTAGGTAATATACGTTAATTAGTAAGCAATTTTATGTACTGTATAAGCTCCGTCTTATGTTCTAAGTTAAGAAATTAATAGGTAAGCCTGCGTAGTTAAGTTTAGCCTTAGTGTCTTTAAACAAGCGTACAATAACTAATTCTTTACTTTTTTATAACTTTGCAATAGCTAAAAGATGCGCCTTTATTGCGCGATTTAATATCTTTAATCGCTTCCAAGATCGGGTCCATATTAGTGGAGTTGTTAGCGCGTTTTGTGGTGGTGGTGGTTTTGGTGGGGTGGGTCATTGACCGAACTGGGTCATTGGGCGCACAGACATGGTACTTCCTGTCGCGTCGTCAGCGTATTATTGTTTTTAGGATGTTATAGACCTTTTCATCGCGTTAGATACTTTAAATTTAGTTTATAGTAATCTTAGAGACTGCTATCTGCACATCAGCTTTAGTATAACTCTTCTAGGACTGTGGTTGTTGAGACATTACGCGATATTGTTGCGACGTTGTTTTGGTGAGGAGGCTGGGCCGCTCGGTGGGGTGGGCCGCTCGGTGGTGAAACACGTTACCTACTACCTTAAATAGTAATAATTAAAATACGTATAAATTAGATCTAATCTATTCTTTCCTTAAATCCCACTACAAAAAGATAGCTAGCCTAGATAAAATTTATTAGCTAGAGCGAGGAGGCGTTAATGCAGAAATGCGCTAGATTCTGCTGTCTAACTAGCGTGCAACTTTTATTTCTAAGAAAGTAAGAGAAGCAGCAGTTAAGATTAGCAAAGCACATGAAAAGACAAGCACACTAGTAGATGTTAATCTAGAGGTAGAGGACTTTATTAAGTCTCTAGGCAATCTAAAGCTTAGACTATTAACTATTAACATGCTTATAGCTTACCCTACAACTAAGAGACTTCCAGAGAAACCTACTAACTACGCGTACTTTATTGCACAAGCAACTAATGCTAAACTTTCTAGCAAAAAAAATAACAGTTCTTTTATTACTAATGCTGCAAGGGGATTATCTACTAAGACAAGTTTAGCATATTTAAATAATGTAAAGATAAACACTCTCTACTATATGTGTAGTGCTGTAGGACACATGCTTAAGGATCGTGAGCTATACTACGCCTTAAAATAGATAGAGTAGGTTAGTTTTAACTAGGATATTGCGGCTAAGAAAGAAACTTACTACTTTAAGCTACTATATAAACGTCTAGGAGAAATCCTAGGACAGCTACTATTAAACTAAGTCTTGCTAAAGTTAAAGGCAAAGATCTGAAAGTTTTAAAAGATTACTTACAATGTACTTAATTAACTAGCCTCTAGTGTAATACTTAAGAAGTTTAATTACTAGAGACTGTTAACTAGGCTTAAGGCTTAGGGGAAAAGCCTCTAGTGCTACAAACGTAGCAACTAGATTAATAAACTAAGGTTACTATAATAATTTTTTTTAGTAGTTCTAACAGTTATAGGAATAATTATATAATCCTGCTACAGACGAATACTTTAATAAGCTTAATGATATTAATGTTGCTAACATTATACTAGGAGGCGGAGAAAACGCTTTATATAACATCTCTAAGTTAAATACTGCTACGCGCTTAAAAAGAAAGAGCCTTTCTCTCTACTAGAATATTAATTGTGTCTAGGATAGAGGAATGAAGAAACATGGAAGGCTAAGCAAGAATATAAGCACCTAAGGAAGCAATTAAACAATTTAAGGCAATGCTCTAATCCCTAACTTGCAGCCTATAGATATACAGTTCCCACACAAGGAAATATAAAGTAATATACCTTTTATAAGTTAGCCTTATAACGCACTTTTTTAATTATTAGACTACTGCAGTCGTCTTAGCAGGACAACAACATGTTAGCCAACCCTAAGTACCTATAGGAAGAATAAAAGAAGAAGGCTATAAAGTTCATAGATGCGCTGTCTAATCTAGGGTTAAGAGAGATAATATAAGGACAGCTAAACTATATAACAACTGCCCTGCTCGCGCAGAAGGTATAAGGGGTTACTATATCTAACTTTATAAGACAAATAATATTTAGAAATAACTGCGCAACCTTATTAAGGACAATATTAGTGTTGCAGATAGCTTAGGTACGCTTAACGTTATAATTAGTAGAGAATTTACAGAATCTAGGTGTAATTTAGCGCACCTAGAATCTGTTCTAGCCGCTAATTAGCTAGACCAACGCACGTACCTAGAACAACCTACTAATAAAACCCTACTAATTACATTGCTTATTAAGAATGCGCATTGCAATGCAATAAATGCGTATTAATTAAATATATAAACTTGCCACAAGGTGCATAGAAAAGGCAATTCCTAGATTAGTAAACTAGACAATATACCTACTAAAGAAGTCTAGAGAGCCTAGTAAAGGAATAGGAAAGTCTTTGCTTAAACAGACCTACTAGAATGCTAGGTTATTGTAAATAGCAACTCTTTAAAGTGCCTAAATAACACTAGAGCACAAATAAATATCCTAAGACTTAGTGCTGCACAAGCATTAAAGATACTGTATAAAATAATAAAGCACAGACTAGAGCAGCTATCTTCTAGTGTTACCTTAGCGAATAGCATAAATAATTTTTTCGTTAGGACTGCGTTTAGTATACCTATACAAATAGAGGCAGTCCATCGAACACTAACTTTTCGAGGCGAGAAAAAGGTCTGGCTTTGCCTTTTTCTCGTCTTAACTATCTCAAACGCCTTCCTAAAATCAGTTTCTAATACTTGCTTGCTTAGTGCAGGTGTTGTGGCGCGCGCGCTAGCTAGTTGTAAAGAAACAGAGTAGTTAACTGTTGAAAACTCTGCAAGTAGTCTGTGCGTAAGCTGATTTTAGAGTTCGATTAAAGGCACAATATAACTTCTACTTAACAAAGCAACGGCTTTTTACTTAGGTATAATAGATTTATTAGCGTAGTGAACTAATAGATCTATTTATCTAGCTATCTATTTATTCGAAATCCTCATACCGACTTGATATACCGACCTCCTATATCGACCTAAACATTAGAATTGATAGCTAGCGCTCCTAGCTATCTACCAACACCGAATTCCTCCATCCCGTCTTAATATACCGACCCAATATACCGACCCACACATTAGAATCGATAGCTAGACTAGCAACTAGCTATCTACCTACATCGAAATCCCTATACCAACTTGATATACTGACCTAATATATCGACCCTATACCGAATCGCTTAGTACCTATATAAGCAATATCTAGCATAGCCTACAACAACAACAACAAATAAGAAGGAAAAAGAGATAACTAGACTAGCATACTAGCTCTACTTACCTCTTATAACACAAAGGACTGAGAGAGTTACTCGTTAAAACTACTACAAAGAACTGAGAGAGATACTTGTTAAAACTAATCTAGGCTATGAGCCTCACCTTCATTTAGATAATCCCCTCCGTGTAATTAAAATACATTAGAAAACCCTACATAGTTACCTGCAGGCCTAGCCTGCACGTATTATATAGCCTTAGGCTGAGAAAGGACGTTAAACTGCAATAAAAAAAATAAAAAATAAAAAATAGAGGCAGTCAAGACACTAACGTCGACTTTCCTAGAAACTGCTTGGAAACCACTGGATATAAGGAAAACGACTACAAGAAATCAATTGCAACACTTTTTAAAGCCTGCAGCGAAGGCGCTAGCGCGCTAGAGAGGGTGAAAGAGTCGCTTTACCCCTCCTGCTAGGAGAAAAATTTCTTAAAAAAGCTTAGACTATATGCTAAGGCATCTAGAGCTAATAGAAGTTGAGGATCTTATTAAAGCTCAAACCTACTAAAAAATAATATTAATAATAAAAAAACAATAAAAACAAGTTCCCTCTAGAGACTTAGGAGGAACAAAAAAGAAACAAATAGAGATAGAGGACAATAATATAATAGTAGAGAACGGCTAAGCTACTACGCCACGCCTAGAAAAGCAAACCCAAGAGGAGGAACTACAAAGGCCTACCTACAATTAAACTAAGAGCAATTTCTCTTCTTTTATTAGAGCTATACTTTAATTCCTAATTAGGAATAAAACACTAAAAGCCTTCTTAGTTAAAGAGGCGCTTAGAATTGCTAGAAACCTAGTAATTTAAGCTGCTAACTTAGCTAAAAACAACTTTACTTAGCAAATAAGCCTACTAGACCTAGTAGAGGTTTTAAGAGACTATACAGAAAATGGTAGAGTAAATAAAAAAAACACTACTATCTTAGTAGACTAAATATTAAGCCTCTCTAACGCCTTAAGAGAGCTTAGAGAGAAAATTAAACAAGTTAGTACAAAGAAACTAACAACAAATACGCCTACCTAGAACACGCCTATACACGCCTATACAGAACACGCCTATCTAAGCCTCCTACGCTACTATAGCAGGCAACAACAAAGATTAACTATAGACAAATATATAAAGAACTTAAAAACTAAAGGCTACTAGCCTAAAAGATTGCTAGCTAGTCCTAGTTAGTAAAACCTTAGAAAACTTTAACGCCTACAAACTTAGAAACGCCTTTAACAACGCATTTATAATAAAAAAAAAAGTACTTTTACTTATAGTTGCCTTAATTATAAAGTTTTTAAAAACAAACAAGATTATTACAACTATACTAGTATTTAAGGCAAAATACCTTCTTAAAAATCAGGCAATATAGTAGGATATTACAACTTTTAAGGCTGCCTAGCTTATTACGCCTTAGATTAAAGTTGTTATCTATAGGCTGCCTACAAATCACAGCCTAGAGATTATTAAAGAAGAAATTAAAACTTTTAATAAAGGTCTTAAAGTAATAGGCAATCTTTTTTAGCTTATATTTAAAGATAAAAGAAGATATTAAAACTTTAGCTTAGCCTGCGTAGCCTTTGCTACAGAGGACAAGGCCTAGAGGGCTATTAAAAAGAAACTCTATATTTTAGGGGAAAGCCTTAGAGCAGAAAAACTACAAGTAGTTAATATCTTAAGGCAATGCACTAATTGCTAGGGATTTAGCTACTTAGAGAATAAATACTTAAAAATAGCCTACTAAGTTTGCAGCAAGCCTTACTATACTAACTAGCATAAGTACAAATCCTACACTAGTAAAAAGAAAACTTGTATTTACACTATATTTAAGTGTGCTAACTGTAATAAACCTTACGCGGCTAATAGCCTTAAATGCAACATCCTACAAGCTAGGACAACTAGAACTAATTAAACTAATTAGTATAATTAAAGTTCTATAAATAAATGCTAATAGAAGTAGCCTTGCTATAAAAAGCGCAATTAACTTAGCTATTATAACAAATACTAAGATTATTGTGATATAAAAGCTGTAGTTAGTAAAAGGGGTATACAAAGATACTAAATTAATTGCCTACTTAGACTTTACATAAATCTTAATAACTTATAGAGGACTACAACTAAGAACTTTATTCTATATTTAAAAAGATGTAGAAGTAGAAGTTAATCTTTACGTTAGCGACGATAACAACTTTTAAGTAATTACATTACTCCTTAACTTAAGAAAAATCTACATCTACAATATTTATAATAAAAACATCTTAAGATAAGGCTAAAACATAATAATAATCTAGAGACGCCTTTTAGAAGAGTTAATAGAATGTATTTTAATTATTTTAGGGGACTTTAATTGCTACTACCTTAGATAGAGCATACAAGAGTGCAACCTGAATTAATAAGCAGAAGATTTAGTAGAGTAGGTAGATAACTAGAACTTTACTTTATTAAATACTATAAGAGTTGGAACCTTCTTTAGAGGCTACATGCAAAAGGAAAGCATACTTAACTTTACTTTCTAAACAAATAATATAGCGTCTACTATAATAGACTAGCAAGCTATCTTAGATACTAGATTAGACTATCACGCTATTCTCTTTAGCATTACTAATTAAGGTTAGCTACTTAGCCAACTAAAGAAATACAACACAAAAAAAAAAACTAGAACTTTTTTAAGACTACTCTACAGGAGGAAATACTGCAAGTAAAGCTAGAGGATTAAGTACTAGCTATACTACAAGCGTCTAACAACCTCTTAAGGCAACTTCTTATAGGACTTAATAATTCTTTAGAAGAAAGCCTAGACAAAATAGTAGAGGACTTTACAACAGCTATTTAAAAAGCGCTTAGAAAATCTACTCTGCTTGCGAACTAAAAGCTAAAACTAAAGCCTTAGTAGTCTAGTAATCTAGATATCCTTAAGGCTAGCCTAATTAGAGCCTATTTAGATTATAAATAAATAGTAAGCAGAGAAGACAGTACTCTACACCTATAGAAAAGAGACTACTTGCTTGCTAAGAACAATTACCTTAAAGCTATTAGAAAGGCTAAAATTAACTATTAGGAATAATTTTTCTAAAACGAATTACTTAAAGAGATATTAAAGGCTATAGCCTATACAAAAAACAGCCTCTTAACAAAAATCCTAGCTATTAGAGGTAAGGAATCTTTAAAAACAAAGTGCTAAATCTTTAGAGAGAAACTATTCCTGCCACCTCTTACTACACTAACACTAAGGCTTAACAACTACTGAGAAAACAACAAATAGGAGTAGCTAATATTAACTAGAGAAGAGCTCTACACTGCCTGCAAAAAGATAAAAGCCACGTCACTAGGACCTAAAAGAATTAGCTAAGAAATTATCTTAATGGCGTACGAATACTAACTAAACACCTTCTATAAAGTCTATTTAACGCTATTTAACCTAGGATTTTAACTGAGGTGTTGGAGAAAAGCTAAAGGAGTTATCTTAAGGAAACTAAACAAGCCTAATTACTTAATCTCTAAGGTATATAGAGTTATCTCTCTTTTGTGCTGTCTAAGGAAGGCACTAGAGAGACTCTACGCAAAGAGACTAGGTGTACTAGCTAAAACAACAGACCTACTCTACTCCTTACAAATAGGAGATGGGCTTAAAAAACTAGCTATTGACGCTGCACTACTTTTCTACAATAATATTCAACAATAGAGACAAAAGAAAAGAGTTAACTTAACAGCTTTTCTGGATATTAGAGGCGCTTTTAACTATTTATCTAGAAACAAGCTGCTAGAGAGTATGTGCAACTAACAACTACTAACCTGCTTTTTATTATAGACTAGTTTATTTCTTACTAAAAGGCTCCTAGAGCTATCCTTTGACGGGCAAACAGAGAAACTATAGGGAGTTAATACTAGTACGCTATAAGGAAGCCTAGCATCGCTGATCCTATTTCTTATTTATACAAAACTGCCATTTTAATTAATTACGGCAAATGACAATATATACTCTTTATTCTATATAGACGACCTACCGATCTCTATATTAACAATATCTATTAGAAAAAACATTAAACTACTAGAAAGAGAACTAGCAAATCTTTCCAGCTAAGCAAAAGAGTTAGCTATTAAATTTAATAGCTTAAAAACGGAATTAGCTAATTAGACAAGATTAAGAAAGAACACTAGCAGAGTCCTTACGTTACCTACTAAGGAGACTTTCTAACTAAAAAGACTAGTTAGATGGCTAGGCATCTTCTTTGATAATACTTTAAAGTTTAAGGACTACTGTTATATAAGAAACAACAAGCAACTTAGGCCTTTACCCGCCTAAGTAGGCTAGCTAATATTAATAAGGGCCTTTTACCTAGAGCAATAAGACAATTATATTTAGCTTGCATTATAAGTGTAGCAGATTAAAGATGCTAACTATTTTAGAAAGAACAACAACACGTCTTAAATTTTAGGCAGAAACTTTAAAACTAGGCCTATAGAAAAATCCTGGGAACTTTTAAAACATTACCTGCAATGCTAAGCGAGTTGGAAGCAGCCTTTTACCTACCTAGAGTTAGGCTTAATAACTTTATTAGACAATACGCTTTTAGATCTACCTTACTAGATCCTAACTAATCTATAAAGACTGCTATTACTAGCAATAAGGGCGACTAACTCAACTGAATAACTCTGTCTATCTCCTCAGCTATCCCCAATATAGAGAAACTACAACAGTACGCCTATACGCTATAGAACGCTAGAACTCTATACAAAGTTCAAATATTAAACAAGCTAAAAGACCTAGAAGCAGAATTCTATAAGAAGCTATTAGTTGATAATGGCCTCCTTTTAAATACTTAGACGCCTTAGCAACAAAGGAAGGCAAAGGATTTAGCGTAGGCGTTGCTTTCTATAAAGGAGCTACGCTTATGAATGAACTACAAGACAATATAGGAAATAACTAGCTAGTTTACAACAGTGAACTAGAAGGTATTACCTTAGGGCTAGAGAAAGCAGTTAGCCTTATAGACAACTACTAAAGCGTTATAATATATGCAGACAACTAGGCAGCTCTATATTAATTAAAAAGCACTTTAAATAACCCTAGCTAAGAGTGGTAAATTAGATGTATTAAGGCAGCAACTTAACTTAAAGAAAAAGGCGTTTCTCCTACGCTACAATAGGTCCTAGGCTACTAAGATATACTAGGAAACGAACAAGCAGACTTTCTTGCAAAAGAGGCTACAAAAATGACCCCCTTAATAGATAAAATAAGCCTAGCAGTTGTTAGCACGCAAATTAAACAACTAGCTAGCGCTAATTAATTAAGCTTATTTAAAAAGTACAAAAGAAAAGCAATTAGCAAAAATCTAAATACCTACTTAGCAACATTTAAGTGGAAAGTAAGAAAGCAGATACCTACTCTTACAACTAGAAGAGATATATTTAGCGCCTTCTTTTAACTATAACTAGGTTACTGCTACTTAAGAAGCTATCTCTTTAAGAAAAATTTAGTAGACTCTAAAGTTTGCCCATGCAACTATAGAGCTACACAGGACACAGCCTATATACTCCTTAGGTGTCAACTATATAAGGATAATAGGGCAATACTTCAAGACTCCTGCATAGAGCTAATCTCTCTGCAATATCTCTTTCAAACAGACATAGGCATTAAGGCTACTATAGCTTTTATCCAAGAAACTAAGGTTGGCACACAGGCCTGGTACAAAGGAACTACTGAAAACTAGATGCAATTGCCTATTTAGGCAACTGAGCCCTACTTATACCCTTCTCCTCCTCCTCCCCCTCCTCCTCCTCCCCCTCCTCCTCCTCCACCTCCACCAATAGGCCAAGAGCCTCACCTGTATTAGGATAACCCCCTCTATGTATATAACTTAGAAGAAAAACCTACCTAGATACCTGCAGGCCTCGGCCTGCACGTCTTATATAGCCTTAGGCTGAGAAAGGACGCTAAATTACAGAAAAAAAAAAGAGTCTTATAGCTTACCTAGTCTTCCTAAGTTGCTTACGAACCTAGCAGGTAGGTATTATAAAAGTCGCTCTATAATAAATCTTTATAATCTGCTACTAATGCGTTTGCACTACATATGCTTCTATCCCCAAGTTAATTATTAAAATCTTAAGTTACGTTCTTACGCTTACGCCCTCCACCTGGCTTATGCAGTAGAAAATAACAACTTATAAGCTAATTAAGCTTTTTACTAGCAATCTAAGCACTACGTCTTATAACCAGAAATTTAGCTTATAATTACTTACTTAGTTTACTGCTTAAGGCCTAAAATCTCAACTTATAAGATAATTCACGCCTTATAACTTGCTTACTAAGAACAAGGGTCCTATTTTAATTAGGTAGCGCGTTAGAGTCTTTAGGAATAAACTTTTAGACTAGTAATAAGTTACTATGCGTATTTAAAAGAGGCCCCTAACTCTAAGTATTAATAGACTATCTCTTTTTAGCGCGCGCACTGCCGTTTAACTATTTATAACCTGACAAGTAATTAAATTGTTGCTCCCTAAAGTCTCTAGTTTAGGAGTAAGTTTTAAAGTAGTAATACTAGTATATTGCTGCTAACTTAAGTAAACTTTTAATAGTGCACTAGCCTTGTGCTTTATTTGCTTTTTGTTTTATAACCTACTTCTATTTTTAGTAGGTAGGCCTTCCTTACTGCTTAAGAGAGTAGATAGATTACTTCTAAAGCTTTTAGTAGTTAGCTGCGTATCTTAACCTGCTCTTTTTTCAAAAGGCAAAATGACTTCTAAGTTATATCTAGAATTAATCAGCTCGCCTTTTTAAAAATCTTTAACAATGTTAATTACTTTAATCTTAAGTAGCTCTTCCTCGCAATATCTGTTGTAGAGCTATTACTTATTAAAGGTCAAATTACAGGTAGTACTTACCTAATCGAGAGTTAGTACCTATATCAAGTATAAATTGGAGGTTTAGTAACTAATTAAATAACTAATATAGCTGCAAGAATTAACTTTAAATCCTTAATAATCGCGCCTAGCTGCCTTCTCCTTGTTTAAGGATATGCTTGGCAGCTGTAGGCATAGATTCTCCTCAAGTCTAGGCGTAGGTTAGTAGTCTAGCGTCTAATCTTAAGTAGTTTATAGTATTAGAAATATTTCCTAAACTATTGTTTAAGCACCTAGTAAAGAGATTAGTAGCTATAGATCTTAGTTAGGCTTATTCTAAACAAATAAGCCGCCGTATCTATAATTACTAGCTAAAGTTTAGCTAGTAGATTAGCGCTCATACGCATCTTAATAGCCTCTGTAATTAGCTCTTAGCTAGCTCTCTCTGCTTAGCTATTAAGCTTATAAGTTTATAGTAGTAGCGCTTTCATTTCTGTCTCTTTCTTTATTGCCTATTTTTTATCTCTCAACTGCCCTCTTTAGGGCAGTGTAGTAGTGTTATTATCCTAATACATATCGATAATCTTCTCCTAATATTTCTTTTCAATTCCCATAGCGCAGCCTTTAATTACTAGCATAATACTATTTAGCGTCTTTAATTAGATATTGTAATTATACAGCTTGCCTAAGTAGTCTTCTTTAAAAATTAGAGCTTATTTCTCTAGCAGCTAACTAGTTTAGAAATTAAACTGATCCTATAAGATCCTATAAAAATGTTATAGTAATTTCTTTCTCAGTTGTTGTAAAACTACCTACAAGACATAAGCTGTTGCGCAGTAATTATATTTTGATAGCTTGTTGCTAGTAATCTCTACGTTTTACGCTAACTAGACTAGAGTCTTAATAGCTTGTTGTCTTAGATAGCCTATTTGTTTATGCTATAAATTCTTATTACTAGTACGCAACTTAGGATGCCTTTATTAAAGTACAACGTTTATAAGCAGTAGTTAAGCAGTGTAGCAAGAAAGTTACTTATACTAAATAAATAAAAAATTAAAATAACACTTAGAGTTAACTAAGATGACGTTCTTCTTAATTGTTCTAAGTTACCTAGTGCAATTATATCTTAGCTACTAAATGCCTTTATACTTAAGCTGTGCTTCTAAGATAATATTGTTGTAGGAACCTAGTACAAACTGAACATTAGTAAGTAGAAGAATAGCTGTCTTAGGGCTGGCCTTACTATCCAGAACGTTCTTAAGCAGCCTGTCTTCTGTTCTAGTAAATAGAGTGGATTAAGTGCCTGCCTTAACAGTCTTGTCCTTAATATATTTACAAAAAATGCCTAGTACTAATTAAACTAGCGTATTAACTGAGTAGACTGCTGTTCCACTATCTATAATCGTACAAAGGGACAAGGCATAAAAAGTAAAGGCTGCGCTAAGCATATTTAGGCTTATATCCTTAATAATGCCTGTTAAATTAATTAGTAATAACACGAGTAAGCTAGGATAAGATCTACTAGACTTATTAACAACTAATCCGCTAGTGCTCGCCTTCTAGCCGTCCTTCTTAATTTAAGTGCCTACGGTTGCCTATCTGTCGCTATCCTATAAATGAATAATCTTCTTTTTATTATTGTCTATTAGCTTAATAAGTATGTTGCTAGAAGGGTATAATCTAGTAACTGTAGTTTAAAGTCAGTAGTAGTTGCGTAGAATCTAGAAGTGCTTGATTATAAGCCCTTTAGTAGGCCTGTAGAGGTAAAGGTGCAATTAACTACCACTTTTATTTAACTTTAAGTTATTTAATAATTATTAAGCCGTCCCTAATTTAGATTTAGTTTAGAACACTATGTGTCCTTTTCTTTTTAAAAAAGTAATTAACTAATCCTAAAACAAGACACTAAAAATTTTTCCTAGATTAATAGGAGTTAATTAAGCTCTACTAAGCGCTATTACTTATAATAGCTTATTACGCTTCTTACGCAACTGGTCTAGTGCGATCTTAGTGCCTAAAGCGTCTAAGAAATTAGTAACTGCTAATAGTCTAACAACCTTAGAGAGCGAGTTGATCGTTGCTTATTAATACAGGAGCTGCCACTTAGTAAACTATTACTTAGGGCCTACTCGTCCCTAGCGAGCTTCCTTAACATTAGTAATCTTAGCAAATTTTTTTATCTACTAAGTAGTCTATACTTTGTACCTGTTAACTAACTTGTTGTAATTATCCTTTTTATACTTAGTATTAAGTATTAAAGCTTTATATTTGTGTCAAGCAATCTTATAGTACTTTTGTATTTAAGCGCTAGCGCTAGATAATAGAGCAGGTAGCTACTTAATATCCTTAGGCAGTTCTAGATACTGTAGCTCCTAGTACTCTATTTAGGGCACGTCTAGGAGATTAGGATTAACCAAATCCTAGATAACTTTCTCTAAGCAGTGTAGTCTTAAAAAAGTAAACTAGGTTAGCTAGTCTAATCAAGCCTAAAAGATACGACTAAGGCGATAAGCAGTGTATTGGTAAAGTCTATCTTATTAAGATGTTTTGTAGCATCACGACGTAGGTTATTGTTAAGGTGACAACGGATTAATCAGTAGGTTAGTAGCTGTATCCACAATAACAGAAGCCTGTAGGCTGTAGGATAAGGTAGTAGAAGGTTAATTGTATAATTACGTGAGAGAGAGGAACAGCAGCCGCAGCAATCTGCTAGCTGTGCTGTAGGTAAGGAGAGGAGAGTAAAGTAATAATTAAACAGCTAACCTTCTAGCTTGCTAATTGCGCAGTGGCAATTAAAACTACAATCAAGCAGCTGGGCTCATGACTGTAGAAGCTAAGAAGGAGTAATTGCTTAATTAGGTGGAGTGAAATAAGTATACCAATCAACTAAGTGCTACAACAAAGTGTCCAATAACTACTTAAGAGACTTGAGACGATCTGACCTGTATATATACGCGCTAGCGTGGTCGTCACGTGTTTAGCTTACCAGGATCACCTGATCACCCGGGTGATCCGTATGTTAATACTCTAACATTACATTAATAAATGCGTGTAAACTAGCTTAATCTAGGAAAGCACTATACTTATTTTACTTCTATTACTCATATATACAATAGAAATAAGCAAATTCTTCAAAAACAAGAAAGCATCCTTTTGTTCTTAAGCCCACTATAAATTAACAAAAAGGGAGTTTATATACTATACACTTACTATCTTAAGTCATGATAATTAAGTATATATAAACGAAATTAATCTAAAGCTTCTTTTAGATCCTACTACAAGAAAATAGATACCCTATATAGAATTTATTAGCTAGAATAAAAAAGTGCTAATACTAGACTACGTTAAATCATGCAATTAAACTAGCACGCAACATCTGCTTCTAAGAAAGTAAAAAATTCATTAGTTAGAATTCGCGAAGCATATAAAAAATATGCACACTAGTGAATATTAACTTAGAGGTAAAGAAGTTTATCAAGTTTTTAGGTACTTTAAAGATTAGACTATTAACTATTAATATACTTATAGCTTACCCTATAGCTAAAAGACTATAAGAGAACTTACTCGCTACGCGTAATTAATGATACAAGCAACTAGTACCAAGCCATTCAGTAAGTAAAAATAGGTCATTTATTACTAATACGAAAAAAAAAATACTTACTAAAACAATTACAGCATATATAAACAACGTAGAGACAAAAACTATTTATATTATAGATAATATCATATGATATATAATTAAGGATCATAAGCTATACCATGCTTTAAAGTAAATAAAATAAGTTAGATTTAATAAAGATATTGCAGCTGAAAAAGGATCCTACAGAGGGGTGACAAAAAGAAAGAGTAATTTTAAAAGCTGTCTTTTCTAAAGAAATAGAACTAAATAACTGAATAAGCTAGGACTATAGCTATTGGAGTTTTGAAAAGCGAATAACTTCCTCTTTAAGTATGGCTGCTTTTGAACTAGCTTAGTCAGCAGAAAAAGCAGCGGAAAGACAGTGAAAGTAGGTAAAAAAAAGCCTAGTTAAACCTAGTAACAACTTTTTATTAAAAGTATATTTCTTGCAAAAAGTAATAATTGTTATACATTTGTATTATTTCTAGAATACATTCAACTAAGAAGTTATCTTAATTATCATTGCAGAAGTTAGATTCAAACCGATTTTTTAAAGGTTTTTTATATTAAAGTAGCAAAAGCTAGTAACTAGTACTTAGTATGCCAATCTCTAGCTGCTTTAATAGCCAAATAACGCCTAGGTAAAGAGTAAATACAATTGTGAATTGCTTGTTGTGGTATAAGGTCCCACTCTTCTAAAATTGCTTTTTTAAACAATTCTACTGCTTTAACGCTTTTACCTATGCCTAAAGAGGCAATAGGCCTTTTTCCTAGCGCGCTTTTAAGTAGACTCTAAACAATTTCTATAGGAGTTAAATCTGGGCTATAAGCAGGATGCTTAAAAAGAGAAATCCTATTTCTAGAAAACTAAGCGATAACAGTTGGCGTTTTATGGATCTTGGCGTTATCCTGCTGGAATATCTAGTCTAAATACAAACAGTTAATAGCTTTTTAAATATATGAGAATATATAAAGATTATTAGGTAATAACAAAGTTATAGCCTTTTAAAGTAAAAAATAAGACAGGTTTTATTTACCTCTTCTAAAAAGAGGTTTAAAAATAGGATTTAAAACTTCTTTTAAATATTGAGTATTTGAAAAAGTTATAGTACTTTTTGGTGATCTAGTCATGTGAAATTAGATCTACCACCTAGCCAAATAGCTCCCCAAACTGAGATAGAGATATCGCGGGCTATATCATAGTCAGCAGGCTAGCTATATATAATTTAAAAAACTAGAAAAATACTAGATTCTGTAGAGAAGCTTTTAAGTTAATTTAAATATTTTTAAACTCACTTGTATTTGTAGTAGACATCTGTTCCTTGCCAAGTCGCTTGTTTCTCCTTTTTCCGACGTATTCTTGCCTAGCGCCGTGCCCACGCTGAATAGAAGACTCGTCAGAAAATGTAACTTTTCTAAAGTTAATAAATATTTTCATATTTTAATAGTCTTCTTGGCGTATTTGTTGCGATTAATGGCTCTTTTCTCGTTCAAAAGCTATTTTTTCTTAGCAGTAGTAATAGAGTATTTCTCTGCTTTTATTAAGCGTTGTAAGCTTTTAGTAGAAAAAGATAAACTCTTTTTTTCTAAAATACACTTATTTGTTTTCTTAGGGCTTGTTTCTAGGTCTCTATTAACTACTCGAATAGCTTTTTTAGAGACCTTAGCAGGGCGGCCTAGTTTAGGCTGAGAAAGAGGTACAAAAGTATTTTTTTCTTTTTAATACGTTGTATAGTATTTTAAACAGATTTAGAAGGGTTTTCAAGTATGGTACTAATAGCACTAATAGACTTTTGCTGTAAAGATAAAGAGTAAACTTCTTTTTCAAACTTTGAAAGTTTGATAGACATAGAGAGATAATAGAGAAGAGAAATCTGAAGTTAGAAAGAGATCAATACATAGACTTACGCTAAAAAAAAGTTTACGTAATTTTAGCGCCTTTTTTTAGCGTCTTTTTATTATATTTTCTAATGTTAAAAATGATGATATTATTAACTAACATTTGAAAATGTCTGACGTAATAGTTACGTAGGCTAGTATTACATAATTTATTTTTAGACATTTTTATATGTTCAATAATAGGTTGAAACTAGAATAAACTAGACTTGTTTTTTCGCCTCTTGTTAAAGCCTTTTACCACGTACTAGATGCTTACTAAGTAAGCTTACTAGTGATTTTACTTAAAGTAGAAGTTATGCGCTGTTCAAAACCCAAAAAATTATAGTCCTAGCGTTTCCACTTATTTAGCTATATATCTTTAGAAAACATAACTTTTAAAATTACTCTTTTTTTTGTGACCCCTCTGTAGTTAATTACTTTTTTATTTTGAATAAAAACACGTAGTGTATTAAACTAAATCTAAGTTAAAAACAGCTTAATAATCTATAAGCGCTAATAACTTAAAGTTAAGTAAGGGTGTTAAGTAATTACACTCTTGCCCCTATAAGCTAAGTATAGAACCTAAGAATAAGCATTTCTAGATACTGTATAATTGTTTCTAACTATAAACTGCAATTACTAGATTTATTTTTACTAATAAATTACTTATTAAGATGTTAGATAATAAAAAAAACAGAATACTTAGTTAATAGAATAGTGATAAATAGATAACGCTGCGCACTTGTTACAAGTAACAGGAAGGATTCTCTCCTTGACGTACAAGCGAGGGTTGAAGGTCAACTAGCCACGACGTTAGAAGGTAATAATCCGCGCGGGGCGCTGATCACGTAATAACTATCCCGCTAAGAAGAACTATCCTGCTAAGGGAGAAATGTTATAAAGGTAAGGGATAGCCGCTATTACAACTATTCTATAGAAGGCAGTATCTAAGAGATAGCAGTAATAGCATAGAACAAAAGCAATAAGTATAAAAATATATTAAATCTTATTATTATACTTATTATAGTTAACTTAAATAGTTTATCTTTTATATAGATTGTTAACTAGTTATTCTATTATTTATAGATTTAGTATTACTTACTTATTAGTTAATATTAATAACTCTTTTTTACTTAAAATTACTCCTATAATACCTTACAAACTACTCTATATATTAGCCTTGCTCTAATATAAACTAAGTCTAGAAAAGTATTAACTAACTCTATATAACACTTTAACTACCAGGAATTTTAGTAGATATTTTAACTAATAAGTTACTTAATTAAAATTTATAATAGCATTTTAAGAAATTACTTAAAATAATATAGCTTAAAGTTTAAGACCTTCTATGCTAATTTAACTAATAATAGAAAATAACAAGATACTTAATATATCTAACTCTAATACTAAAAATAACTCTAGTACTTAAAAAAAAAGGAATTTTGGGTAACAGGCCTATATCTAAGCATAATAAGTAGCTTTTATAATAAATATAATTAATTAGCTTTTAAGTTAGCTAATAGCTACTTTAAAAAAACAACTTGTTGCTATAAAGAAACTTAAAATAGTTCTACCTAAAAAGAATAAAAAGAAATAAGAAAAACTATAAATATTTTTTTTAATACTAATTTATACTGCAAATATAATAAAGTCTCTACTAATTAAGAAAAATTTATTACAGCAAGCACGTATAAAAAAAACAAAGCCTCTTACTAAATATAACTTTATATAAATAATTACTTACTTAATACAGAATATAAAAAGATTAATACTTAAATATAAGCCTTATTCGCAAGTTAGACAGAGTTTAAATAGAAAATAAAATATATTTTTAGAAAAGTAGATACTAAGAACTAAGCTAAGAAGAAAATTACTTGCCTAAGGTAGACTACGTTAGTATTAGTATACACAGCAGAATTTAAGCAACTATAAGTATAAATTAATTAAAATAATAAAGCACTTTAAATAGTATTTAAAGCAGGCCTAAAAGAAAATATTAAAGATAGCCTTATATACTACAATAAGCCTAACACGCTGTATACACTAGTTAAGCTAGCTACGCGCATTAACAATAAGCTTTAAGAACAATATAATTAGAAAAAATATTTTTAACTTAGTCTAGCTAACACAAGAAAGCAACGCAGTAGGTATAATAAAGATAGTAATACTATTATAACTAGCAAAGTACAAAAAAAGGCTAATAATAAAAATACTTAAGAAAGAAAGCAAGACAGCCTCTCTAAAAAAGAATACTAAAAGTATTATAATAATAAAGTATATCTTTAATATATTAAATTTAGATACTTTGCCTGTAACTGCAAAGAAGAATAAGTTAAAGAAGTAGCTATTAAAATTAAGATAATTAGACAAAGAACGCTGTACCTAGTTTAGATAGAACTAGATAATAACTTAAGTAATTTAGACCCTTATAAGAAGGCATGCTTAATAGATAGCTATAAAATTGTGCTATAATAACAACTAGACAACAAGGTCTTTACTTTAAGCAAACTTAAGCTAATAAATTAAGAAGTTAAAAATAGAGTTATACTAAAATAATTAGCTAACAACTAATATTAAGTATATAAAGTAACAATACACTACACTAACAAATATATAATTTAAAAAAGAATTATAATTACTAGCAAGAATACTAAAGAGATTAAATATTAAGTAGTACACTAACAACTTTACTTTAATAATTTAGTAGCTAAGGTTAAAGACTAAGAAGGTAAAAAAGTAGAAAGTACAAAAAAATATAAAGAGTTATGTTAGTACAACTGTAAGCTTAATTGCAAGTTTTATAAAAAAGACAAGTAGAAGTGTAGAGTAGACTAAGACTAGTGCTACTACCTAAACTTGTAGGCGGATAAATGCTTAGTAGATAAGTGTTACTTTTATAAACCTAAAAAAGTAGAGATCTACTACTAACTTCTATAAACGTAATGCAGGAATAGATTTAAGTTCTATTAATAGCAACTTAAGAAGGTATAACAGGTAAATAACTACTACTATACTACTTTACTATTAATTATCTATAAGGCAGCAAACTGCCTAATTTATAAAGCTAAAAAGCTAAAGCTAAAAAAATAAGCCTTAAAGCAAGAAATACTTTACTAAAACTTTTATTAGAGCTTTTGTTACAATAATAGTTGCTTAATACACTATAGCACTAAGTATAGTATAGGCTACTTTTCTAGAAAGAGGAAGAGTAAGTAGGTAAAAAACTAGAATACTGCTAAGGACAAGGTTACACTAGTAAAAGCATACTTAAAATAACTCTAAAAAAGGTATAGAATACTAATAGTAAGGTAAAGTAGTTGCTTATAACTAGATTTATACATAGTTAGAATATATAGGCGCTTACAGATAGCAGGGCTAGGTAAATAATAATTTCTTTATAAGTAGTAGAGAAACACAATATACTGTACTAAATTAAGAAAAAACTAATCTTAATAATACTAGCTAACAAGAAACCTATAAGATATAGAGACAGTATAATATAGTTAAAGACTAAATTAATTAAGCTATAGATAGCAGGCATAAAGTGCTAGATAAACATTAATATTATAGATTTAGAAAGATTAGATATATTAATTGGTTATAACTAGCTAGATGCCTATAACCCTGCTATAGACTAGCAAAAAAAATAATACTTAGAAGAAAACTTGTGCATAAGGTTGCTAGAGTATGTAAAAAATACGCTTAACAAATTAGAGCTTAACTTAAAATAGGAAATTTAGTAAGATCTTGCTATATAAAATTAAGAGAATTTATGCAAAAAACTCTTAGAAAATAAAAGTTATTTAGATAAGGCAAGTTGAAACTATAAAGAAAAGACTCTTACTACTAGAAATACTAAGAGAGTATTATACTAATAAGTTTAGGGAACTTTTTAAGGAAAATAAGGCTACAGAGCTAGCAGAGTCTTAAAATTAGAATTATAAGATTATCTTAGATAATAAAGCTAAGCTAAGCCTAGGACTAATATACCTAATATTACTTAAGCATAATGCTAAACTAAGAAATTATATCTAAAAGATTCTAAAAAAGAGATTTATTTAACTAGAATTAGGCTTAATAGCCTTATCTATCTTATTTATAAAGAAGCTTAATAGAAAGTAGCAACTATATATTAACTTTAGAAAGTTAAATAGCGATGTATAGAGAAACTAATATCTTTTACTACTAATAATAAAGCTTATAAATTAACTTTAGGGAGCTAAGTAGTTTACAAAATTTAATATTTAAAAAGAATTTTACTAAATTAGAATTAAAGATGGATATAAGTAAATAACAGTATTTAAAACAAAGTACAAACTATTTAAATACATAGTTATGCCTTTTAGATTAATAAACGCACTAGCAACCTTTTTATTAGTTATTAATAACGCACTTTACAAATACTTTAGAATTTTTATTACAGCCTACCTAGATAATATACTAGTGTACTCTAGAGGAACGCTTAAAGAACATGTAGAGCATATTAAGAAAGTGCTAAAGAAGCTAAAGAACTATAAGCTATACTTACAGCCTAAGAAGTGTTAATTCTATATTAAAGAGATAGAATTCCTAGGCTTTATAAGATCTATAGAAGAAGTAAAGATAAATTTAAAAAAGAACGCGGCTGTATAGAAATAGCTAACACTTAAAATAGTTAAAAACATGCAATCTTTCTTAAAGTTTACTAACTACTATTAAAAGTTTATTAAAGATTACTTAAAAATTACTATACCTCTCTTAGAGATTATAAAGAAAAAAATAAAATTTACTTATAACAAAGAATGATAAAAGCTTTTAATAAAATTAAATAAACATTTCTTAAGGCACTTGTACTAAAGATATATAACCTAAAATAAGAAACGCAAGTTAAGACTAACATGTTAAACTACGCACTTAGAGCTGTATTATGATAGCAGTGCTTAGATAAGAAATAGAGACTAGTATTCTACTATTTAAGAAAGTTCTTTAGAGCAGAACTTAACTATAATATTTACAATAAGAAGCTACTAGAAGTAGTTAATTCTTTTAAATAGTAGGATGTTTATTTGTTAGAATTACTACACTAGATTAAGGTTTTTACTAATTACTAGAACTAAGTAAGATTTATAACAACAAAGAAAATTAACTAACAACAAGTTTAATAAACTAAGATATTAGCTTAATTTAACTTTAAAATAACTTACTACGCTAGAATACTTAATAGAGTAGCAGATACTTTATATAGAAGATTTAACTTACGCAAAGAAAGTTATAAAGAACTACATAACGCTATATTTAAAAAGATACTAGATAGCAGTCTACGTTATAACTAGCTAGAACTAGCTAAGGTAGCTAAGGTAGCTAAGCAGGTAGAAACACTATAACAGTAGTAGCAGCAAAAAGCAGCTAGCTAGCAGTTTAAGCCTAAAGAAAGCAGCTTTAATAAACTACTATAAAATAAAAGAGAGTACTAAAATATAGTTTAAGGAGATTAAATATATATACCTCTACCCATAAGATTAAGTTTTATTTAAGAACTATATAAGTCTCTAAAGTATAACTATACAGTAATTAAAGAAATAGTTCGGCAACTAGCTAAAGTGTTTACAATACTACGCTTGTAAGTAAAAGTACAAAATATATCAAGTAACTATTTAGCGTATTACTAAAACAAGCTTAAAAAATATAAGCCTTATAGCTTATTACAACCCTTACAGCTACTAACAAAACTATAAAGTAGTATAATAATAAACTTTATAGTAAAGCTTCTAAAATTATTAAAACTAAAATTAGCTTAACTTTGTATTACTATCTTAGTAATTGTTAGTTAATTAATTAAGACGGCAAAGTTTATGCTTATAAAAGAGGCTATTATAGTAGAAGGCTGCGCGTACAAAGTTATAAAGGCACTAGTATTAAAGTATAAAATACTTAAAGAGTTTATTACTAATTATAATAAACTATTTATGTTTAAGTATTAGGATATATTTCTAGCAAAATTAAGTATAAAAAAAAAGGTATTAACTAGCTTTTACCTTAAAATAGATAGCTAGACAGAACAAACAAACTAGACACTAGAATAGTATTTAAAGATATACGCTAATAAGCTATAAGACAACTAGGTTAAACTCTTACTAATAGCATAATTAGCTTATAATAGTATAAGGTTAGTAACTATAAAGCACTTACTACACTACGCAAACTATAGATATAAGCTAGCTGCTTATTAGAATCTAAAGGATATTAAGAGTATTATAGTAGGCGCAAATAACAAAGCCTGCTTAATATAAAAGCTACACAAAAAATTAAGTAAAAATATAGCTTATAAAAACTCTATAATAGCTTAAGCAGCTAATAAGTAAAGGATTAAAGAACTAACTTTTAAAAAAGAGGATAAAGTTTTTCTATTACAACAGAACTTGAAAACTAAGCAACTAAGTAAAAAACTAAATAACTTTTAAGTAAGACTATGTAAAATTCTAGAGAAAATAGGCAATGTAATTTATAAACTTTAATTACTACTAGGTATGTGCGTCTACCTTGTTTTTTATAAAATACTCTTAAAAAGAGCACTTTTAGATACTAAGCTAGCTACTAATATAAAGCTTAAAGACAATAAGTATAAAGTTAAAGAAATTAAGAACTTACAGTAAATTAGTTGTTAGTAAAAATACTTAGTTAAGTAGTAAAGATAGCTAGAGAGCAAGAACACTAAGGAACTAAAGAAAAATTTAACAAACTATAAGTTATAGGTACTTAAGTACTATTAAAGATATCTAAAGAAGAAAAGACTAAGTCCTTAAGGGAAAAGAAGTAATTAGAAAAAGGATTAAAGGAAGTATTAGCTTATAACTAGCCTAAGTTAGTTAATAATCTAGGTAGCAATAGTTTAGTTATTAGGAAGTTTATACTAAGAGTAAAGTCCCTCTTAGCTTGCTCATTTGTATAATTCTAAAGATTTAAAATTATAAAATCTTAATTAGTATATAAATGCTTTTACGCCTTAACCTCTAAGAGCTTATAGTAAAAATAAGCAGTCTCTACTATTACAAAAGCTTAACGCTTCTTTATATATATAATCTCTAACTTCTTCTTGCACTTATTAGCCTAAACTTTCTTTTACTTTTCTTTAAAAATAAATAAACTACACTCTACCTATATAAAAATATAACTAGCGCAACAGCTAGTTGCAGTATCTATAAAATAACAAAAGTTTTATTTTTTTACAGCGCTTATAGTAAAACGTTATTTTAAAACTTAATTCTCTTACGTAATTAACGCAAGTATAGCGCTTAGTAGTTAAGTTCTACAGATAGTTATAACAAGATAATTAGACCTTAAGCATAGTTAGGAAGGCGTAGAGAGAAACAAGCATATAACACAATAGGCATACTAAGACCTTATATACAGCTAGCAATCTAATACGCAGCATAGGAAAACAATATTCTAGAGTATTAAAACAATACGCCCAAGAGAGGGGATAATATTACAAGTAACAAGAAGGATTCTCTTCTTAATATATACGCAAGGGTTAAAGGTTAACTAGCTATAATATTAGAAGGTAATAATCCGCGCGGGGCGCTAATTACGTAATAACTATCCTACTAAGAAGAACTATTCTGCTAAGAGAGGGATGTTATAAAAGTAAAGAATAGCCGCTATTACAACTATCCTACAGAAGGCAGTATCTAAGGGATAGCAGTAATAGCATAGGACAAAGGCAATAAGTATAAAAATATGTTAGATCTTATTATCGCCAACGCGAAATCACCGCAAAATTTCAAAAAAACAGGTGTCTGTTTCTCAACAACCACAAGGTAGAATTCTCTAAAAATTTAATATAATCGCTGCATTTACATAACAAACAAGCTATCAAGATATAAGAACTCTAGCTTTAATATTATGCGAGATATACTCAGTTTTGTGGTTTTACAGGGGTGCGAGTAGTCTATCTCTACAACTACCTTTTAGAATTTCTTCAAAACACAGACACCTGTTTTTTTGAAATTTTGCGGTGATTTCGCGTTGGCGACTCGCTTGGGTTGGCGACTCGCTTATGAAACACGTTACTTGTTGTAGTTAACTTAAATAGTTTATTTCTTACACAGATTGTTAACTAGTTATTCTATTATTTATAAAATTAGTATTGCTTACTTATTAGTTAATATTAATAACTCTTTTCTACTTAAAATTACTCCTACAATACCTTACGGACTACCCTATACATCAGCCTCGCCCTAACACGGACTAAGTCTAGACAAGTGTAGACCAACCCCGTGTAACAGCACTTAGATTAAGAAGATTAGCTAGAAAGCAAGCACTAGCGGATTAGATGTTAACAACTTTAGTAGATTATACCCTAGCTTATTAGTTTTAGCACTAAATAACTTAATAGACTTTATCAAGGTATTTAGGCTAAATGTGTTTAGCATAGCCTTTACGCCTTATGCTTTGTCTTTTTATATAATTATAGATAGTAGAGCAGCAGTCTACTTAGTTGATATCAAAGATTACTTAGTATTAGGCATCTTTAGTAAATGTATTAAAGGCAAGACTATTAAGGCAGGCACTTAATCTATTCTAGTTGCTAAAATAGGAAACGGGCGGTTTAAGAACGTTTTATATAGTAACGCTAGCTCTAAGACAGCTAATCTTTTATTTACTAACGTTAAGATTGTGCTACGTTTCTACGTTAATATTGTCTTAGAAGCACTGCTTAAATAGTAGGTATTTAGTATCTTGAATATAAATATACTATACAATATAGAATAACTACGAAGAACATTATTCTAATTAACCTAGAGTGTTTTTTAATCTTTCATTTGTTAAATATAAGTAACTTACTTATTACACTACTTAACTGCTGCCTGCAAACGCTGTAGCACAATTATAGAACCTTAGGTGCGCACTAGTAATAAGGATTTTTAGCATTAGTAATTAAGCTATTTAAGATATCAAGCTATTAAAGCTCTAGTTTACTTAGTGTAAAACGTCAAGGTTACTAGTAAAAAGCTTTTAGAGTATAATTACTACGCAACAGCTTATACCTTACAAGTAATTTTGCGGCAACTAAAGGAAAGATTACTTTAACCTTTTTATAAAATTTTATAGTATTTATTTAATTTCTTAGCTAGTTGTCTGCTTGAAAAATAGGCACTAATTAATAAGATAAACAACTTAGGCAAGCCGTATAATTACAATATCTAGTTAAAGACATTAAATAATATTATACTAGTAATTAGAGGCTTTGCTATAAAAATCAAGAGAAAATATTAGTAGAAGATTGTAGAAATCTATTAGGATAACAATACTGCTACAATGCCTTAAACAGGGTGATTAAGATATAAGGTATAGGTAATAGAGAGAGGAATAGTAATTAAAGCACCACCGCTATACACTTATAAGCTAAATAGCTTAGTGGAGAGAGCTAGCTAGAAGCTAATTATAAAAGCTATTGAGATGCGCACCAGCGCTGATCTACTAGCTAAGCTTTAGCTAATAATTATAGATGCGGCAACCTACTTACATAGAATAAGCTTTATTAAAATTCATAGCTACTAATCCACTAACTAGGTGCTTCAAGAATAGTTTAGATAGTATTTTTTATACTATCAACTCCCTAAAATTAGATATTAAAATGCTAATCTACGCCTGGACAAGACTAGAATCTATACCTATAGCTGCCGCGCCTACCCTTTAAACAAGGAGAAGGCAGCTAGGTATAATTATTAAAATTTGAAGTTAATTCTTGCGCCTATATTAGTTATTCAGTTAGTTATTAAGTCTTTAATATATACTATATATAAGTACTAAGTCTTAATTCAGTAATCTTACCTGTAATGTAAGCTTTAACAAACAAAAGTTTTACAAAAGAAATTACAGAGAAGAGCTGCCAAAAAATTAACTAATTCACATTATAAAGATTTTTAATCAAGATAAGCCAGTTAATCTTAGAAAGGACTTAGAAGTCTTGCTTGTTTAAGAAAGTGTAGATTAGAACACGCAGCTAACTACTAAAAGTCTTAAAAGTAATCTATCTACTATTTTAAGTAGTAAGGAAGGCCTGCCTACTAAAGATAAAAATATATTAGAAGATGCTAAGTAAATGAAGCATAAGGCTAGTGCACTATTAAGGATTTACTTAGATTAGTAGTAGAATACTAGTCTTACTACCCTAGAACTTATTTCTAAACTAGAGACACTAGGGAGCGACAACGTAATTAATTGCAAAGCATTTAACAGTTAATTAGTAGTAAGCTTACTAAGAGGAGCTAACCTGACTTTGCTTAAAGGGAGAAAGCCTCTTTTAAATAAGCTTAACAACTTATTACTAGTCGAACAGTTTAAGCCTAAATACTTTAACGCGCTAGCTTATTTTAATAGGACTCTTACTTAAAGTAGGCAAGTTATAGACAGTAAATTATCCTATAGTTTAAGATCCTAGGTCTATGAAAGCAGACAGAGTAAGCATTTATAAGTTTAACCTTTGCTTATTAGACGTAGTGCTAAGATTGCTAGCAAAAGCTTAAATTAGCTTATAAATCATTATTTTCTACTGCGTAAGCTAGGTATCAGGCGTAAGCGTAAGGATGCAACCTTAGATCTTAACAATTAACTAGAGGATAGACGGTTAAGTAGTGTTAACGCATTAATTATAAATTATAAAAATCTATTATAGATGAATTTTTATAATACTTACCTGCTAGGTGTGCAAGCAACCTAGGAAGAGTAAGCAAGCTACAAAACTCTTAACTACGTAGTAATAGCAGCCTTACTTACTAAGTATAAGCTAAGTTCAGGAAATACTTAACTACATTGCAATAATTTACCTAAACTGCTATAATTATAGAAGTATTTCCTTTAGTATTCTATAAGGGCCCTGTTTAAGAACGCCTGCAGAAAAGAGATTAATTAGTTAAATATGGATAAGACTTAGACTATAATATTAAAAGATAAAGCAAATTATTAACTATTACTCATAAATTAGATTTAGACCTATAAGTTTAATTAAGACAAATTCTTTTTTAAGTGCAAGGCATAGAGAATTGTAAGAAATAATCTTTAGAAGAAGAACCTAATTAATTTAATATATGCTGCTACATTAGTAGCTAAGTTTTTCTAAGCAGTATTAGCTATTACTGCTAAGAATAATATAGAGATTTAATAAAATAATATTATAGAAGCATTTCTTAAAGCGTTCTTAATAGCAGACAACTTAGTACTTTATAAGATACTAGATAGCTTTTAGAAGCCTAGAAAGTGTGTATAGCTTAACTGCGCATTATATAAATTGTAAGACTTGCTACTGTTGTAGTATAAGAAATTCTTAGAATTGCTAAGAGAGATTAAACTATTTGCCTTACTAAAAGAGCCTTGCTTGTTCTTTAATTAAGAAAAAAGAATCCTAGTTTTATTTTATATAGATAATATTCTACTGCTCTTTGCAAAAGATTATAAGCCGAAGGCAATAGATTTTTAGTTAAAGATTATAGATAATTATAAAATACAGGAACAAGGATTAGTTAAACAGTTTTTTAGTATCTAAGCAGTGAAAGAGTGCAAGAAGTAAGTAATTACGCTTATATATAATACGTATAGTTATAAGATCGCAAAAAAGTTTAAGCTAAAGGATAGTAGCTTTCCTAAGACTCACTTCTGTTAAAGGAGCTAATTAAGTACACTAGCGAAGCAACTACGCAAGAGATTAAGGCCTACTAAAAAAGAGTTAGATTAGTGCTACATATAGCTATTATGTTGCAACTAGATATTGCTTACTTTACCTTAAAGCTCTTATACCTTTTTATAAACCATAGTAATTAGTATATAAAAGCTGTTAAACAGGTAATTATATACTTTTATTAGATAAAATAGAATGTAATCTAATATAAAAACTATAATAGCCTAGACCTAAGAATTGCAGGCGATGCTTCCTTTACGAAGAATAAGGAAACTTGTTGATTATCCTATAGATATATTGCTATTCTATATAGTAGTCTAATATTTTAGAAGGCGGCTTAGCAGACCATATGTTACACGGTGTTGGTCTACACTTATCTAGACTTAGTCCGTGTTAGGGTGAGGCTGATGTATGCGGTAGTCCGTGAGGTATTGTAGGGGTGATTTCAAGTAGAAAAGAGTTATCAATGTTAACTAAAGGTAAGCAATACTAATTCTATAAAAGATAGAATAACTAGTGAACAATTTATGTAAGAGATGAACTATTTAAGTTAACTACAACAAGTGTAATAATAAAATTTAACATATTCTTATACCTGTTGCCTTTGTCCTAACATCTATGTCCTCTTCTTAATCCCTAGCATCTTAAGATTTCTTAGATGTTCTAACATTTTTTAATGTCTTAGCATCTGCCCTCTTAGCGAGATGCCTAATCTTAGTAAGATACTAATTACGTGATCTCTGCGCCCTGCGCGGATTATTACTCTCTAGCATATATGTAGTTAACTCTTAACCTACCTTTTACGTTAAGAATAGAATCCTTCCTATTACTTCTAACATTCTCTCCTCTCTTAGGTGTATTATCTTAATACTCTAGATTATTGTTTTCCTGTGCCGCGTGTTAAATCGCTAGCTGCATATAAGGTCTTAGTACGCCTATTATATTATATGCTCTTTTCTCTTTACGTCTTCCTAACTATGCCTAAGGTTTAGAAATCCTATAGTCCCCGTCTTTATTCCTTAACTAATTAAAAACAAGCTTGTGCAGCTTGTGTTACGTAAAAAGGCCTAGAAATAAATTTCTAGTATAAGCAGTGTAAAAAAAAGAGACTTTATTACTTTATAAAAACAACTCTTAGTTGCTGTGCTAAGTATATTTTAATTAGTGCTAATTATAGCTTATTTATTTCTAAAAAAAAGAAAGAAGAAGTTTAGTCAAAGCATAAGCGCAAAGAGCTAAAAGTCGCGTAGGCTAAAAAGCGTTAAGCTCTAGCTACTACTAAAGCTTTTTATTTGCGTCGCGAGCTTCTTAAAGTAAAAAGTTAGGAGCGTTCTTTTACTTATTATAATCTTGTAATCTTTGCTATCTAGAATTGCGCGAAAGAGCAAGCCAAGGAGAATTCTGCCCCTAGTACAGACTTTCTAACAACTAAACTATTACTACTTAGATTATTAACTAACTTAGGCTAGTTACAAGCTAACGCTTCTTTTAATTCTTTTTTTAATTACTTCTTTTCTCTAAAGAACTTAGTCCTCTCTTCTCTTAGTGTCTTTAATAGTACTTAAGTACCTATAAATTATTATTTTTTAAATTCTCCTTTAGTTCCTAGGTTTTCTAGCTCTCTAGCTATTCTTGCTACTTAACTAAGTATTTCTATCAACAACTAATTTTCTGCAAGTCTTTAATCTCTTTAACTTTATACTTGTTATCTTTAAGCTCTATGTTAGTAGCTAGCTTAGCATCTAAAGGTGCTCTTTCTAAATTTTTTTATTAAAGACAAAGTAGACACGCATACCTAGTAGCAATTAAAGTTTATAGTTTATATTACCTATTTCTTTTAATATTTTAAATAATTCTACTTAGAGGTTATTTAGCTTTTTGCTAAGTTGCTTAGTTTTTAAGTTCTATTGTAATAAAAAAACTTTGTCCTCTTTTTTAAAGGTTAGTTTTTTAATCTTTTACTTATTAGCTGCCTTAGCTATTATAAAGTTTTTATAAGCTATATTTTTGCTTAACTTTTTGTGTAGCTCTTGCATTAAGTAGGCTTTGTTATCTACGCCTACTATAATACTCTTAATGTCCTTTAGATTCTAATAAGTAGCTAGCTCATATCTATAGTTTACGAAGTGTAGTAAGTACTTTATAGTTACTAACTTTGTACTATTATAGGCTAATTATACTATTAGTAAGAGTTTAACCTAGTTATCTTGCAGCTTATTAGCGTACATCCTTAGATACTATTCTAGTGTCTAGTTTGTTTATTCTATCTAGCTATTTATTTTAGAGTAGAAGCTAGTTAAAAGCTTTTTTTTACACCTAATTTTGCTAGGAATATGTCCTAATACTTAGACGTAAATAGTTTGTTATAATTAGTAATAAACTTTTTAGATATTTTATACTTTAATACTAGTACTTTTATAACTTTATACGCGCAGCTTTCTACTATAATAGTCTTTTTTATAGGCATAAACTTTGCTGCCTTAGTTAATTAATTTATAATTACTAAGATAGTGTTGTAAAGTTAAGCTAATTTTAGTTCTAATAATTCTAGGAGCTTTACTATAAAGTTTATTATTATACTACTTTATAGTTTTGTTAGTAGCTATAAAGGTTGTAATAAGCTATAAAGCTTATGTCTTTTAAGCTTGTTTTAGTAACAAGCTTAATAGTTACTTAAAACATTTTATACTTTTGCTTATAAGCATAGTATTATAAACACTTTAGCTGGTTACTTAACTATTTCTTTAATTGCTGTATATCTTTACTCTAGAGACTTATATAGTTCTTTAATAAGACTTAATTTTATATATAAAAGTATATATATTAAATTTCTTTTAACTATATCTTAGTACTCTTGTTTATTCTATAGTAGTTTATTAATGCTATTTTCCTTAAGCTTAAACTACTAGTTAGCTACTCTCTACTACTACTGCTGTTGTAGTATATCTACCTGCTTAGCTACCTTAGCTACCCTAGCTAGTTCAAGCTAGTTATAATATAGACTGCTGTCTAGCATTTTTTTTAAATATAGCGTTATATAGTTTCTTATAACTTTCTTTGTGTAGGTTAAATCTTCTACTTAAAGCATCTACTGCTCTATTAAGTATTTTAGCGCAGTGTATTATCTTAAAGTTGAACTAAGCTAACAGCTTAGCTTATTAAACTTATTATTAGTTAAGTTTTTTTGTTGTTATAAACTCTACTAAGTTCTAGTAATTAGTAAAAACCTTAATCTAGTGTAGTAGTTTTAATAAATAGACTTTCTACTATTTAAAAGAATTTACTACTTCTAGTAGCTCTTTATTGTAAACGTTATAAATTAGTTCTGCTCTAGAGAACTTCTTTAAATATTAGAACACTAGTTTCTATTTCTTATCTAGGCACTACTATAATAATATAGCTTTAAGGACGTAATTTAACGTGTTAGTCTTAACTTACGTCTCTTTTTTTAGGTTGTACATCTCTAGTACAAGTGCCTTAAAAAATATCTATTTAATTCTATTAAAAACTTTTTTCTATTCTTTATTCTAAGTGAATTTTATTTCTTTCTTTGTAATTTTTAAAGGGGTGTAGTAATTTTTAAGTAATTTTCAATAAACTTTTAATAGTAGTTAGCAAATTCTAAAAAAAATTGTATATCCTTAACTATTTTAGGTGTTAACTATTTTTATACAGCTGCAATCTTCTTTATATTTATCTTTACTCCCTCTGTAGATATTATAAAGCCTAGGAATTCTGTCTCCTTAACATAGAATGCGCACTTCCCTAGCTATAAGTATAGCTTATAATCTTTAAGCTTTCTAAGCACTTTCTTATTATGCTCTATATGTTCTTTAAGCGTTCTACTAGAGTTTATTAGTATATTATCTAGGTACGCTGTAACAAAGATTTAAAAGTATTTATAAAGTATGTTATTAATAACTAACTAAAAGTTTGCTAGTGCGTTTATTAATCAAAAGGTATAACTGTGTATTTAAATAGTCTATACTATATTTTAAATGCTATTATCTATTTATAACTTTTTTTAATCCTAATTTAGTAGAAAAATTTCTTAATATTAAATTTTATTAACTACTTAGCTCTTTAAAGTTAATTTATAAGCTCTATTATTAGTAGTAAAAGATATTAGTTCTTCTGCGTTACGCTGTTTAGCCTCTTAAAGTTAACATATAGTTGCTACTTGCTATTAAGCTTTTTTATAAACAAAATAAGTAAAGCTATTAGGCCTAATTTTAGTTAGATAAATCCCTTATTTAGATTCTTTTAGATGTAATCCCTTAGCTTAGCATTATGCTTAGGCGATATTAGGTACATTAATTCTAGGCTTAGCTTAGCTCTATTATCTAAGATAATCTTGTAATTCTTATCCTAATAGTCTACTAGCTTTATAGCCTTGTTTTTCTTAAAGAGTTCCCTAAACTTGTTAGTATTATACTCTTTTAGTATTTCTAGTAGTAGGGGTCTTTCTTTTCTAGTCGCGACTTACTCTATCTAAATAACTCCTATTTTCTAAAAGTTTTTTGTATAAATTCTCTAAATTTTATATAGCAAGATCTTGCTAAATCTTTTGTCTTAAGTTAAGCTTTAATTTGTTAGGCGTATTTCTTTACGTACTCTAGCAATCTTATATACAGGTTCTTTTCTAAGTATTGTCTTCTTTTACTAGTTAATAGCAGGGTTATAGGCATCTAGCTAATTATAACTAATTAACATATTTAGTTCTTCTAAATCTATTTTATTAATATTTATCTTGTACTCTATGCCTGCTATTTATAGCTTTATTAGTTTAGTCTCTAACTATATTATACTGTCTCTATATCTTATAGGTTTCTTGCTAGCTAGTACTATTAGAATTAGTTCTTTCTTAACTTAGTACAGTATGTTGTGTTTCTTTACTACTTATAAAAAGATTATTATTTATACAGCTCTACTATTTACATGCGCCTGCATGTTCTAACTATATATTGATATAATTATAAGCAACTGCTTTACTTAACTTTTAGTATTTTGTACCTTTTTTAAGGTTATCTTAACTATGCCTTTACTAGTGTAACTTTGATTTTAGCAGCATCCTAGTTTTTTGCCTACTTACTCTTCCTCTTTTTAGGAAAGTAGCCTGTACTGTACTTAGTGCTATAGTATATTAAGCAACTATTCATTATAACAGAAGCTTTAATAAAAGTTTTAGTAAAGTATTTCTTGCCTTAAAGCTTATCTCTTTAGCTCTACCTTTTTTGCTTTATAAATTAGGCAGTCTGCTGCTTTATAAATATTTAATAATAAAGTAATATAGTAGTAGTTATCTATCTATTATACTTTCTTAAGTTACTACTAATAGTATTTGCATTTATCCCTATATTACGTTTATAAGAGTTAGTAGTAGATTTCTACTTTCTTAGGTTTATAAAAGTAATATATATCTGCTAGGCATTTGTCTGCCTATAAGTTTAAGTAGCAGCACTGGTCTTAGTCTATTCTATACTTCTCTTTATTTTTTTTATAAAACTTGCAATTAAGCTTATAGTTATACTAATATAACTTTTTATATTTTTTAGTACTTTCTACTTCTTTAGCTTTTTAGTCCTTAACCTTAGCTACTAGATTATTAAAGTCGGGCTGTTAGTGTATTACTTAATAACTAACCTCCTTAGCGTCTTTGCTAGTAATTATAATTTTTTTTTAAATTATATATTTATTAGCGTAATGCGTTATTGCTTTACAAACTTAATATTAGTTATTAGCTAATTTCTTTAGTATAACTTTATCTTTAACTTTTTAATCTGTTAGCTTAGGTTTGCTTAAAGTAAAAACCTTATTATTTAGTCTTAGTTGTAGTATAATCTTATAGCTGTCTATTAAGCGTACCTTTTTATAAAGGTCTAAGTCGCTTAAGTTGTTATCTAGTTTTGTTTAGACTAGGTATAGCGTTCCTTATCTAATTATCCTAATCTTAACAGCCGCTTATTTAACTTGTTTTTCCTTGTAGTTATAGACGAATTGTCTAACTTTGCTATATTAAAAACATGCCTTATTATTATAACGCTTTTAGCGTTCTTCTTTAGAGAGGCTATTTTACTTTCTTTTTTAAGTATTTCTATTTTTAGCTTTCTTTTATACTTGGCTAGTTATAATAGCTTTGCTATTTTTATTATACTTGCTGCGTTGCCTTTTTGTATTAGCTAGGCTAGGTTAAAAGTATCTTTTCTAATTATGTTTCTCTAAGAGCTTGTTATTAATTTGCGTAGCTAGCTTAACTAGTGCGTATAGTATGCTAAGCTTATTATAATGTATAAGGCTATTCTTAACATTCTTTCTTAGGCCTACTTTAAATACTATTTAAAGTGCCTTATTATTTTAATTAATTTATGCTTGTAGTTGCTTAAATTCTGCTGTATATGCTAATACTAATGTAGTCTGCCTTAAGCAAGTAATCTTCTTCTTAGCCTAGTTCTTAGCGTTTACTTTTTTAAAAATGCGTTCTACTTCTTATTTAAACTTTATCTAACTTACAAACAAGGCCTACGTTTTAGCTTTAATCTTTTTAAATTCTATATTAAGTAAGTAGTTATTTATATAAGGTTGCATCTAGTTAGAGGCTTTGTCTTTTACATACGTGCTTGCTATAAGAATTTTTTCTTAATTAGTAAAGACCTTATTATACTTACAGTATAGATTAGTGTAAGTAAAAAACATCTATAATTTCTTCTACTCCTCTCTATACTTCTTAAGTAGTGCTATTTTAAGTTTTTTTGTAGCAACAGGTTGTTTATTCAGAGTAGCTATTAGCTAACTTAAAAGCTAATTAATTATATTTATTATTAAAGCTACTTGCTGTGCTTAGACATAGGCTTATTGTCTAAGACTCCCAATCTTCTAGGCACTAGAGTTATTCTTAGTATTAAAGTTAGATGTGTTAAGTATTTTGTTATTCTTTAATATTAGTTAAATTAGCGCAGAGGGTCCTAGACCCTAAGCTATATTATTTTAAGTTATTTTCTAGAATGCTATTATAAATTTTAATTAGGTAGCTTGTTAGTTAAATCATCTACTTAAATTCTAAGGTAGTTAAAGTGTTATATAGTATTAGTCTATACTTATCTAGACTTAGTCTGTATTAAGGTAAGGCTATTGTATACAGTAGTCTGTAAGGTATTATAAAGGTAATTTTAAGTAGAAAAGAGTTATTAATGTTAACTAAAGGTAAGCAATACTAAATCTATAAAAAATAAAATATTTAGTTAACAATTTATGTAAAAGACAAACTATTTAAGTTAACTATAATAAGTGTTATAATAAGATCTAATATATTTTTATACCTGTTGCCTTTGTCCTAACATCTATGTCTTCTCCCTAATCCCTAGCATCTAGAGATTCCTTAGATATTCTAACATCTTCTAATGTCCTAGCATCTGCCCTCTTGGCGAGATGCTTAATCTTAGTAAGATGCTAATTACGTAATCCCTGCGCCCTGCGCGGATCATTACCCTCTGGCGTGTATGTGGTTGACCCTCAACCCACCTTTTACGTTAAGGAGAGAATCCTTCCTGTTACTTGTAACACTATAGTACTACGTCATCTACTAAGGCTAAGCTACTTGCCCTTAAGCATACTACTAAGAAGGCTATAGCCCTTAAGCTCTTCTTTTATAAGCTGGCTCTTTGGCTCTTAATCTAGAAGAAGTTTAGACAGTCTAGTATAACAATTAACAAATAGTTAGGCTTGTAGTTAGAAAAAATAAGCAGATTAGCACTTATTTAAAATATATAAATCTTTAAAACATATAGCTGTAGCACGAATATACTAAAGAAATATTTTAGGTTAAGTAGTTAGAAACTGCAATTATGCTAGCTAATAAACTAAATAAGTTGCTTACCTAGCAATAGTTTAAGAAGTTTAAGCAGTTACTTAATCTTTAGCAAGTTAAGCACTTCATTGAAAATGCTAATAGTTTTTAAGCAAAGAGTTTATATTCAGTAGTAACATTTTTATACTAGGCAAAGTGTCTTCTTAATTGCTTAGAAGGAGCGGGAGATTAAAAGCTAAAGTAAATAAAAACTAAAGACTAAAACTAGAAACAAGCTTACTAGTAAGTATTAGAGTTATTATACTTAATAGACTTTATTAGCAAGTCTTGCTTAGCTTTTTAAGCTTTAGTAAGCTTAAGCGTATTGTTAGCTATCCTAGCTTAGATAGCAAGTGTCCGCAGGCAAGTAGTATAAAGGCGCGAATCTAACTTATTGCTTCTATAAATTAAGTCGCAAGATAATTATCATTTTACACTAGCATACTTGTGTAATTAGTCTATATAATAATGAGAACAATAATTAATAACGCAATAACATAGACTAAAAGAGGGCAGTACTTTGCAAGTATACTGTTCTTAAAGTATAAATTAACGTAGAGGCTGCTGCTGTTGCTACTATAGCTAAATCTATTATTACTATAGCTATTATAAATTAAAAGCTAGCTATTAAGCAAGCTGCACTGTAAGTTAACTAAAAGTATAAGGCTGCGTATTGTGGATTTCTTGTCTAAAAAGACAACCTTAATTTGAACTTATGGCTTACTTAGCAGGCTGCGTTTAGCGCAAATAATTTTTGGCATTATATCCTAAATTAAAGACAAATTCTAGATTAGGGGCGAGCAGCAAAAGCTAAGCAGCAAAACTTTAAGACAATATTTCTTAAGCGTAGTAATTTTTTTTAAAAGCCTTTTCCGTAGAAGGCTTTTTAGTAAATGTAACACTACTATTAAGTTCTTTACAGTAAGCAATAATATTGCTAAGCAGTTTGTGCTTATTAACTAAGTATCTATTATTATTCTATCTCTAATAAAAAATTAAGCAGTCTAAGTTAAAAGCTTAAATAATTAAAGACTTATTTTTTTATTCTTATACATAGCTATGAAGCAATTAGCAAGACTATTATTAACAGTATAGTATGTGTAAGACCAGCAACTACTGCAGCAAGTACTACTTTAACTACTAGTCTCAACGCAATTAAAGCAGCGCTTATCGTATAAACTATTAAGTAACTTTTTCATGCAGCACTTACATAAAGAAACGCAAGAACGTAACTAATTAGTAATAATTTTAAAAAGCTAGTAGGCGCCTTTTTCTAAGTAGATAAAGGCGCGTTGCGCTTCATAAACAGCTTAATAAGCATATATAGGCTGTTACTATTGTTATGTTACTGCTCCCTTAACGTCGCTTAAGCAGTAATCTACTTTAACTTTTAAATAGGTTTTAGACAGTCTTACTCTTACGCTACCTTAATCTTTCAGTTAAGCTCTTAGTTGTATTGAAATTGTAATATAGGCTTAACAGCAAACCTAATTTAATAAGCAAGTTAATTAGTCTTTAAGCTAAGCTACTAGACGTCTTATAGTGCGCATATGGATTAAAAGGCAAAGGCAACAAACTTTTATTATTTTGAGAATTAGCTGCTTACTAAAAAAAATTGCAAACAAGCTTTGACGCGCGCAATGCTTAAGCTTAGCACGATTTCTATATTACTTGCAGAGGCTTTTTAAGCAACAGTTACGCTTTTAACAACAACTTTTTAAGCAACGCTTACACTTGTTGCTGTTAGGGGCAGACTACACCAAAAAGATTAGCAGCTAATTAGTAAGGGAATAGTAAGGCAATAAAGCTTACTATATTAATAGTAATAGGGGAGCATTAGAGATTAAGAAGACTGAGTAATTAATATTGTAGTAAGGCTAAAGGTTTTAGAAAGGCAGCAGACGCGATTAGTATTTGTAGTAATTACGCACAGACTAATTACGCGATTTCTAGGGTCTATCTGATGTTTAATATTATAATAGAACTAAGCTGCTTGCTTAATTAAAACAACATTACAATATTACAGCAGAGAAAAAAGATTAGGCAGTAGGACTAAGATTATAAGAAGACCTTTTAATCAACAACTTTATTCTAGTAAGGATTAAATTTTTGCTTACAGCTTAAATTGATAGTTTCTTACTGACCTAGGGGGTGTGTTAGAGTATTGACATACGGATCACCCTGGTGATCAGGTGATCCTGGTAAGCTGAACACGTGACGACCACGCTAGCGCCTATATATACAGGCGAGATCGTCTCAAATCTCTTCAGTTGTTATTGGACACTTAGTTGTGGCACTCAGTTGCTCAATACACACATTTTCCACTCAGGTGATCAAGCAATTGCTTCTTCTCAGCTCGTACAGTTTCTTACTTTAGCACTGTAATTAAACACTCAATTAAGCTATACAAAACTAACATTATTTTTTATTCAGCTTAAAAGTAATAAGTAAGTTTAAACTTAATAAGTTTGAAAATCTAAAGCTTATAAAGAAGTCTCTTATATTAATTTTAAAGTTAACTAATATATAAAACTGGGCGTTAAGTAAAATCTATTAGCATGAATATATGCTAGAAGTATTCTTTACTCTTATAAGCTATCTTAAATAGTACTTCTTCTTTTTCTCTACTTATACAAAGGCCTACTAAAGATCCTCTTTAATCCTCCTAAGATACTAAGAAAGAAGCTTTTCTTATTTATATTATATATATAACGCGCCTTAGTATAGTACTACTTAATTTTCTTGCGTAGGAAATTAAAGTATAATCTAAACTTCTTCTAAGAATTAGCTTTATAGTAATTATTATTTATGCCTGTTGTCTATCTTAAAATAAGCTTATAAGGGTGCTAGTAAACAAAGCAATAAACTTAGTATATTCTAATCTCTTTTCTAGCAACTTGTAAGGCGGAATTTGGTATTATAACTTATGTAGGTATTAGGCCTTGCCTAGTAAGCTATGTAATATACTATAGCAGCTCTAAGTCCTGTTATAGATAGAGAGCCTGTTAATTTAAGCCTTAAAGTTGCGCAAGGTTAAAATACCTTAGTGTCTTTAAGAAAGCGTAGATTGTACTAGACTATACTTTTCTACATACTTTATATATATAAAAAATATGCCTAGTGCGCGCAAATTAACTTTATTAATCACTTCTTAGCTTAGATCTATATTAGTAGATTTTCTAGGTGTTAAAAGATGGTGTTATTTTAGTAGGGGTGCGCGTTACGCCGTCATGCGCGTTACGCCGTCCACCTTAATACTGTGCCCGTGCACCTAACAAGCCAGTTCGGCCAACAAGCCACCCCACCGTGATTAGACGACTAGAAAAAATAAGGCTTTAGAGCTACCTACAAAACCAATTTTTGCAAGGTTTATTAGTGTATTATTCTATAGACGCTTGCACAACTTTCTAGCTATTTAAAATATCTCTGAGGAGGTTTAACGCTGCGCGGTTAGGTCGCTTTTAGCTGTACAGGCAGCGCGGCAGGTGCAGGTGCAACACTAGTTCTACTACCTATAACATAACAATGCTTTGCTAGAATTTTAACTACTTTATGTAAAGCTTTTTGCTTGCGTTGTATAAGTATATTGTAAAATATTTATACAGTTACAGCGTCGCGTTGCTGCTTTTTAAGCACCTAGGCAGCAGCTAGTTTGTTAGCGCGCGCTTTCTTTACTTTATAATACTTTTTAGCAGTATATTGTTAAGCTACTCCTATAGCCTTAGCCTACTGCTGTTAATATAATGTTGCCGCCGCTTTTAGCTCTTTATTCTAAGTTTTCTAGAGTTGTTACTACTTAGCTTTATCCTGTTTTATAGCGTTGCGCGCGCGCTTCGCGGAGCTTCCTAAAAATCTAGAAAACAGCGCTACTTTAATACTCTTTATGCTGTTAAAAGTTTATAGTCTTGCTTTTTGTTTTATATTTTCTTTTAGCTTCAAGCGCGCGCGTAAGGCTATTATTTTAATAATAGAAAAGCTTATTTTATGCTTATAAAGAGTGAAATAAAGCCGTAAGTTGCTAAGCTTCAATTTTTGCTTTGTTAGTAAATGTAGGGTTAAAAATTTTATGCAGCTTTGTCTAGCTATTGCTTTTACTATATTACTTAAGATTTTAATATTTATCTTGCTCTAAATTGTAGTTGTTAAAACGTTATAGTATAGTATCTATATTTATTAGCTCTACTCCTATAGCTTAAAAACATTTTAAAATGTTATCTTGCGTTATTAGAGCGTCCTAGGCAGGCTTAAAGATAAAGAAGAAGTCGCGTTTCATAACTTTTGTATTGCCTAATAATTAGTGGAAGTAGTAATTAAGTTCTTGCATGTAGTACTTTAAAAGTAACGCAAATAAGATAATATTAAGTAGCTAAAGGCTATAAGTAGTAAACAAGGGGAAGATAGCTAAGAATATTTAATTACTATTGCAAAACTCTAAAAATTTTGTTATAAAATAGCTGCTGTAGCTATTAAAGATAAAAAGTTGGTAATTATAACACGGTTTCTTCTTTCTAAAGCACTTGAATTCTTGCTTAAGCTATGCTAATCCTATGTTATTATTGCTTTATCTTGTAGGTAAGTTTAAGAAGAAAACTTAGTTTTTTCTAACTTTAACACTATTAACCTAGTCTAATTGCAGCCCCAATAAGCCCTTTATACTAGCGCTAGCAGCAATAAGTGCTTAGAAGTCTACAAGTAAGCTAACAGCGTTATTTATTTTTTATTACTATTTTGAATAGCTGCAGTGCGCTCTTTTAAAGACTATATTGCCTTTGTAAAAACGCGTTTTAAGTGTGTTGTAATGCTAACAAAGAAACTTTTCTTATTTATATTAAAGTTGTTGCGCGTGTTAATGTTGTACTCTTGTATCTTTAGGTATAATAAGTTAAAGTACAGCTTGTATATTTTGAAGTTAGCTTAGTGTCTATTATAATTGATTCTAGTGCTTTATTTAATAGTGGACTTGTTAGCATTGCAATGTAGAAACTAAATAATTTAGCTTTGAGAGACCTCCTATTTTGCTACTATCTCTGTAAAATTTTGTATTATCTCTTAAGTTACAATAAGCCTCGCCTTGTTTATCTTCTTATATATAGTATAAGTTCATGCTTTTATTGTAGGTTAAGTAGTTACTAATGTTAGCGCACTTCCTCTTTACGCGGGCGCTAGAGGCCATAGTGTAGGCTAGTAAATGGGTCGTGGGTACCCACGCGTGGGTATAGGTTAGGTTGGGGTCGCACGGACCAGTAGTTGTGGTTGGGTTGGGGTCGCACAGACTAGTGGTTGAGGTTGTAGTTAAGTCGCACAGACTAGTGGTTGAGGTTGTGGTTAGATCGCACAGACTAGTAGTTTTAGTTAAGATAGAGTTAGGTTATAGTATATATCACTAGTTAATTATGCTATTTAAGAGAAAGTTACAACTTTATTATTATAGTTAATTATTACAGCTTGTTATTACAGTAACGCTTAAGCCTTAAGGCGCTGCCGCTTCTGTGCTAAAGGTAGAGAGTCCTCTTCTATAAGCTCGTCTTTTACTGTTTCCTCCTTTAGACTATATATACTATCTCTAGGCGCTAGGAGCTTAAATATATTATTAATCTCATCACATAGTGCCTTAAGGCCAACATCCCTTTCCTATATAGAGGTTCTTTGCGCCTTTAAATCTAGAGGGATAGTATCCTTAAAAACTATAATTTACTGTATAGTTAAAGCTAAAAAATAATATCTTTAACTACTTATAACATCTTTTGCAGTATTAAAACGTGCTTAACACTAGTACTAGCAATAGAGATTGCTAATATATCTTTTATAACTTAAGACTGCTAAAAATAAGTATTTTTGTTCTGTTGCTACTACTTTAGGACATGAAATAATGTCTCTAGTTTAATACAAGAAGTGCTATGGTAACAAAAAATCTCTTATTAACTAAAGCCTTTTATCTCTTCTTTTTCTTATATAAAAAATGTCTGACTTAAAGTAGAAAAGCTGTTAAAAAATAATTAAGGAGCATGCCTTTAAAACCATTTACAGCTAAGTGTCCTTCTTAAAAAGAGAGTAGAGACTAGTGTTTAATTTGCCCTTCTACTATGATTATATTAATTAAGATAGTTAAAAAACTGTTCCTAATATATGTGCTTGTCTTAAGGTTCCTATATAGAATTCTAGTTAGCTAATTAGTACTTGTCTGTTATAACTAACTATAATAAATATACCTTATATATAGTAAGCCTTTAAGTTAGATCTAAAATAGCTAGGCAGTTAAAAAAAACTCTAGCTTAGCTAATGTTTTTGCGTAGTAAATACTCAGTTTTGCCTTTTCTTTGTTTACAGTAGCTTGTACTATTGTAGACTACTTTATAGTGCAACTTTCTACGACCTTATCAAAATTATTAGATATTAAGTTTATAAAATTAAAAAGACAGTTATATATAAGCTAAATATATTAGACTTAAGGCTTCTAGTTCTTACTTAAAAAGCTTGTAGCGTCCATAAACTAATTAAGCATCTCTGTAATTACCTTACCATAGTGCTACTTGACAAAAAAAAGTTAAAGACACTTAAAGTTATAATAGTTAATCTCTCTTGTGTTGTTGTTAGGGGCAATAATAACACAAGTACTACTTTCCATTGCTATTTCTTATACTAGCTATTTATTAATGCATTTTAAGAGCTTAAGCGCGAGCTTACATATATTGTATGTTAAGTTCTATTAAGTCTTTATATCGCGAATAACAGAAAGTTGTTCCCTTAGTAGTAGATGTTGTTAAGTAGCAAGGAATTACTTGTACTGTTGTGGTAACGCGTTAATAGCAATACAAATAGCTTAGATCTAGAAAGTAGTTAGAATGTAATAATTGGATATAATAGAAGTATAATTACCTTGCGAGGTGTGTTTAGAAAGAATATTTTCTTTTTAATGTTTTTAACATGTTGCCTGTATAAGACATCTCTAGGTCTAACCTCTATAGTATCAGCTAGCTAGAGATGTTAGAATATGTCTTAAACTACTAGGTTAATAATATAAGTGTAACGAAGCGGAAGGCTCTTAGTTGCCTATATATATTGTACTACGCAACAATAATCTGTTCAGATTATTGTCGTGCTTATCTTTTGGTGGTAAGTTGGCCACTGGCCTAGTCGTTTGTCACGTAGTACTGACTTAGTCGGCATTGGTGCCCACCTCGATTACAATAAGCCAGGCATATAATAGAGTTTTCTAAGGCTCTTTAGCTAATATTCTTATCTGCTAGTGTTAATTAAATTGTCTAATTAAGTACTGTATTGTTGCTGGCATTATCGCAAGTAATAGCTAGAAGGTAAGACTTAGTATTAGTGTCTAAAAGTACACATAGTACCTCTGCGGCTATTAAAATTCTAGTATGTCGTCCGCGAAGTAGTATAAAATTGAGTAGTTTCTCTTAGAGTTACTAGTTGAGTGTAATATAGTAACTCTTAACTGCAAGAAAGCTAGAACAATTAGCTACAGACTATATATCTAGTATAATTAAAATCTTAGTTATAGGGCCTAAGTTATTAAGAAAAGAGGCTTTTCCTTTATTAAACTAGTTCTTTTACAGTAACTTAAATTTATAATAGGTAATTATTCGTAGCTTAAGGCCTTAGAAATTAAAGAAAGTGCGTAAATAATAGCTGCTTAATAGTTTAAAATAGCTAATTGCTGTTAATAGCTACTCAAACAAGCTCTTTCTTAAAGGCTTTTTAAGTATATTAAGGTATCAAAGCAGGTGTACTACTTTTTTAAAGTTAGGTATGTATAGAGTTGATAATACGCAGACTATTGTAAATAAAAGTTAAAGTACTCTTATAATTAGCTGTATTTATGTAGTTTGTAAGGTGTTTAGTCCCTATTCTTGTTAGCCTTAGGTGTTGCAGGATTATGCCGCAGTTAAGACAGAATACAAAAGGGCGGCTAGTTGCAATATAGGTAGCTTCTCTAAACTTTAGCTAAATGCTACTAGTGCAGGTAGTATAGGTCTAGCAGAGAGATTTACTGTCTAGATTTTAAACCTAGCTAGTTATACTTTACTACTTATTTTAATTAGTTATAATCTTATTTCCTCCTTCCTCCTGTATAGCTTCTTAAGGTAGGTACGTTAATAAATCTAACTTCTTCTGCCCTTCTCCCTAAATAACCTAGTGTCTACTTATTTAGAATTAGCAAAAGTTTTGGAAAAAATTATAGACGTGTTTAGCTATAATAATATATATAAAAATAGCTTTTTTTAAAGAAATTAATAGAAAGCTATAATAAATTATTGTAAATGCTAACATGCAGCGCACAAATGTCTACTCTACCTTTAGTAGACGCCTGTTTAGCTAAATTAATATTAACTTATCTCTCCAATTACGTACTGTGTTAGGCGCTTTCTAATTAGACTTTATTCATTTAAAGTACATTATTACGAAAGCAGTATAGTTTTTCAATTATGTAATAGATTTTATATTATATAACTCGTGTTAATAAGCTGTAATAAGCGCTAACTAATACTAACTACTTAGCGTAAGGATACTACTATTATTAATTCAAAAGCTTTTGAAGTCTGTAGAATTGCTAGAACTTTTTATTTTTATTTTTTTTCTTAACATTAGCTTGTAGTTTCTGCTACTGCTTCTTAGTCTTATACCTATCTTTATATTAATTATAGTACGTATTAATATTAGAATTATTATTAACCTCTTTCTTGCATTTATTATTATTGTGTCTCTTAATATATAGCTTGTCGCTGCGTAGGATAGTATCGTCGCTAAGTCCTAAGGACTTGCACACTAGCAGAGGCTTAAATAGTTTATACTAGTTAGTAAGTATACGTAATAAAAGAATGTGTTAAAATTTACTTCTAATCTTTATTAGTAGCAATAGCTAAGTCCTCTAGACTTATACCTTAAACAAAGTCTTATTATTCTTTTTTAGCTTATTTACTCGAAAAGTATTAGTGCGAAAATTTGCTAATCTATTATTATAAGTGCAACGTATAATTTTTTTAAGAATACTACTAAAGCTATAAATCGAAGTATATATGCAACTCTAGCTGCTATTGCTTAAGCTCTCTTTTACCTGCGCTGCCTTGTCTAGAACTTTTGCGTGCTGCTTTATATCAACTTTGTAGTATGCGTCTTTCTATTTTGTATAGATTCAATCAAGAGTTATCTGTAGCTACTTACTTATATATATGTAAGCACAACTCTTTAATAAATAACTATGTTAACTTACCACTCTTCTAGGCGTTATATTTCTTTTAGTTAAGTACTTTTTGTGCTTTCTTTATTATTTCTTTACGCCTTTCTACACTTACATTCTTATATTGTTCCTTGCTTTCTATTTTTTTTCTTTGGTATATAGCATAGCCCTTAGCTTCATATACGTCTTATAAAGCCTTTATCTTAAAATTAAGTTAAGCTGCTCAACTTCTATGTGTAATAGCTTAAGAATAAAAGCTTAAAAATTCCTTAAATAGGACTTTTAAATTTGTAAGGCAACCTTTCTTTAAACTGCCTTAGCTGCGTCACGCAAGTATATTATTAATTGTATCTTCTTTGCTTTTGTAACCTTTTATAAATGAGCATAAGCTATAATTAATAGCTGTGTTAAATACTTGTACAAGCTTCTCTTACTTATTGCGTTTAAAACCTAGTAGCACTAAATTAGAATGCCCAGAACTAGGCTTTTAAGACTATTACTTAGCTTTTCTTTAATTATTGTTATTGCAATAGACGTAATAATAAACTATAATTAGTTGATTTTAGTTGTAATTGTTAAACAGTAGGTGAAGATTTAAAAATACTACTATACTATAGCTAGTATAGCCCGTGCGACCCCCTACTAAAGCTAACTTAGAATTGAAATTTTTGCTATATACAAACACCACCCCCACTAATCACCAACCACTAACAATACATCCTAGCACGTCGCATTATAATAGCTTTTTATTACGTCTACTTGCGCACCCTATTACTGCAAAAACAATAAACAATAATTTTATACGCTTACTACAGACGTTAATAACTACACAACAACTATGATAGCGTGTACCAAGCAAACTACGTAAGCTTTAACTAGTAGTAAAGCGCGTATAAAGAATTTGTAAGCAAAGGCTAGTTAAAAGCTACTAATATTATTTATAAAATTAAGGCTGTTAAGAAAAAACGCTCATTTAAGCTACGCAGTAAGTTATTATAGTCTTTTATTATAGTTCAACACTAATAGCGTATAGCTATTGCGCTAAAAAAGATTAAGAAGCAGCAAAAGTTAAGTAAACTATTACTGCGCAAACTTTTATTTAGTTGTCTTATTTACAAAATTGCGTATACTTATTACTCTAATCCGCGCTTTTATGCAAAAGTAATTTATGCTCTTTAAAAGTTAGCTAAAGCCTTTTTAGTTAGCTATTTTAAAGGTATTGTAACTACTCTTGGTATTTTTAAATTATATACTAACTAATAAATATAGACTTGAACCTTAATGCTATTTATGTAAAGAGAGTTACTGTACGGGTGTTGGAGTGGATGAAGACATACTGCTACGAGGGAAGGAGATCATTTGTGGTTAGATCATGCAAGAACGAGATTGGTGAGATAACAATCTTATTGTGGGTTGGTATAGAAACTATTGGTAGAATGAGACGCCTATTCATTAATACAGTGTACGAGTTAAGTTGTGGAGTGAGTAGATGATAAATGGTGCCCCTTTCCGCGATAAACAGAAGAGGTTATATACCTCAAGATCAGGTGGTTAAGCACTAACCTAGCGTGCAGTAGGGTATTACCCTGTGTACCAGCACAAACCTCTCCTTCCTGCGAGCTTAGCCCCATTAAGCTCTTTGTTCTGCATAAAGAAAAAGGAAAGAATAACAGCAAAACAGAGGAAATAAAACAAAGAGAAATATAACTTAATTACTTAGGTTGCTGCCTAGTATTAACAGAACGTATTTCTATATAGTGGCTACAGAATCTGGGTATCTAGAGAGCACCTAGATTCTGTAGGCGTGGCAATTTTCTTTCTATATACTTATCCTAGGCACAACTCTATTATATCTCTGTCTCTTACTTCCTTAAACGCCTACTCTAACAAGGTTCTTAAGTAGTAGTAGTTAAAGTGCTTAGTCTAGGCGCAGGTGTAGTGGCAGCAGTGGCAGGAGCTTAGGTCTTAGATATTAATTAAAGACGACTATGGCGAGGCTGCTTAGTTAGAGTTATAGGTACTAAAACGTTATCTAAAATTACTGTGCCTAATTAGGAACGGACACAAGGAAGGCGCTGTATAGAAGAGAGTATAATAGGTTCCTTACTTTTCTAGAAGACTTAACGCTTATTAACCTCTAGGCTAAGCTCTTCTTAAAGACACTAGAAAGAATTAGCTTAAGAGAAATTAGTATTCTACTTATCCTGGTCTTTTGTTGTATAAGAAAGGTTCTATTTATAGTTAGTAAAGTACAATTAGTTAGGAAAACCTTAAACTAGATCTACATAAAAGGCGTCCTTCTCTAACTCTTGCACTATAGGCTATAGATCAATAATTTGCTGTAAGATATAGTTGTAATACTACTTAATATAGTTGTTAATCTATTTCTTGTTAGTATTCTATAGCATGTTATTAGGTTCTTTACAGACAAGAGGGTTGTCCTACTTAGCCTGTCTTACAAGGGCCTTCTAGATCTAAGACTTATACTTAATATAAACATCTACAGGCAACAGCTAGTTAATCCCTCTAAACTTATAAAAATAACTAGAAGGAGTGTAAGGAGCAGTAGTAAGGTAATAGTAGGCTTTGCAAATCTTTTTATAGGTTCTTATAGTAGGCACCTCTGTTACACTATCGCGGACTATAACAAACTAGAGAAGAATAGTACAGCAATTGCAAGTAGTTAGCCTAGTAAATCTATAAGGTAAAAGAGGTAATAAAATTTAAACTTATCTCTCCTTACAAATTTGCTTTATCTATTAAGAGTTAGGAACTACCTTTTATGTATCTTCTGTCTAGTTAGTCTTATCTTCTTTTTCTTTAATAAAACTGTTTAATAATTCAATGCCTGCGTCCTTGCGCTAGCGTAAATACTTTAGCACATACTTATAAAATCCTAATAGTATTTTTGTACAGTTATTTTTATCCTTATTGTTAAACAAGATACTGCCTTAAATTATCTTAGTAATAAGGCCTTCTGCTATTACACGCTTAAAGTTGAGGTTCATATGCTTAAGATAAGTCTAATTATCCTTCTTAGCGTACTTAGCGTAGTAAGGGTAAGAAATTAAAGTGTACTCCTTGCAGAACATAGCGCATGGTAGCTAATATCCTAGGTTGGTACATATAGCCTGTTAAATAAGTAAGTAGTACATGTTGCGCAGCTATCTAAGGTTTAGCTTTCTGTCTATGCGTTGCAAATAGAAGCAATACATCTTAAAAGTCTTAATAATAATATTCTCTACCTAAGGGTTCTTAAACAGCTATGTGTAGGCATTAGTAATAATGCTGTCTATATGTTAGAATTCCTCCGCCTAAGGTTAAAACTCTATAGTGTTAATAATCTTATCTTAAGCAGGGATAGTGTAGAGATTAAGTTTAAAAGATTAATATTAGTAGCTTAGCAGAACTTTATTCTGCTTTGTTAAATAATACTTGCTAGTAAAAAGCTTAGAGATAACTAGGTTAGATTAGAATTCCTACTAATAGCTCTGTTCTATGTATAGTAAGAGCAATCATTTATCAAGTATATTAGAAGGCATAGCCCTTTTAAATAAACCTATAACACTTACAGCAGTGCGCTTGTAGATAAAGCATACCTAATTATACAGCAGGTTATTAAAGTTAAGTAGTTATGTAACGGCGCAGGCAAGACTTACGGATTAGTACCGGCAGAGGAGATCACAGCAAGGCATATGGGAGTGCGTGTCTACAAAAGAGCCTTAATTTAAATAAGACACTTATAGGCCTTGTACAAAAGGATATTAAAAATCTACAAAGCAACTATAGGTCCTAGGCTGTCTTTATACTTGCGATCTAGGCTAGGACTAGAGTAGGTCTAATACAGATAAGATCTAGAGACAACAGTAAGGATAAGAAAGTTGTAACGTGTTTGTTTCACTACCCCCCCTCCTAGTTGTTAGCTAGTCCTATAGCTATATATACTCTTTAACATGTTTATTATTTATTTGTTGTTAACTTTATAACGTCTTTTTGTTGTTGTTGTAGACTTCTAATGTGTAGTTACCGCGACTACAATTTAGAGCAGTGTTAGACCGGCCTTAAGCGTTTGCTATTTTAATATTATAATAATAAGTTGTGTCTGATTTTTCTGCCTCTCTAAAATACTATACACACACACACACACATATACATATACACACTATACTGCTACGCTGCCCTCTAAAGGCTTTACTAAAAGTATATTGCTTTATTTGCCTGTAGTTAGTGCGCGCCTTTACGCAGGGCGTTCTTAAAGTTAAAAATTAGTTTAACTTTAAAACGTCTAAGAAATGCGCTTATTGCGTATAGTAGAAAAAAAAGTGCTCTTTTGTAAGTTTAATATATCTTGCCTTTTTAAACTTAAAGTTAACTTAGTTAGGTGCTAGAGTATATTAAGAAGGAGTTTTTTAAACTTTTTATTACTATAAACCTTCTTACTACTGTAGAGCATAGAAAGAATCTAGCAGAGAACTGTCTTTCTACTAAAGAGTAGGTGCAGGCAGTAGCCCTTATTCTAGCTAGGAAAGTCTAGGTAATAAGGAGCTAAGAGAAGGAGCTATCTATAGCTTTAATTCTAGTTTTAACTTACTAAGTTCTTTTAGAGATTTAAGACACTATCTATTTACTAAATAGCTAAGTTGCCTCTTTAGAGGCCTTTGCTCGCTAGGGCAGAACTAGCTATAGTAGTCTAGTTGCTTTGCTAGGGGAGGAGGACGATAAGCAGCGCCTTTAGAGGGAGGCAAGAGAGGAAGAGGAAAGCAGTAGGCTTTTCTCTAACTTCTCCTCTTTTTATAAGAAGGAGGAGAGATCCTCTCTAAATCTTTAAGTAAGGGTAGGGGGGTTAAAAAGGAGAGGCAGAGGTAGTTTAAGGGTAGCCTAGTTGTTTTACTAGATACTTATTAAAAGAAATTTTTTCTTTTTTTTATTTATTGTTATTTTGCAGTAAAGTTATATTCTCTTTTTTTTACTTTTAAGCATTAATCTACTTTGCTAAAAACCTTAAAGAATCTAAGCGTATAGAGTTTCTTTTATAAAAAGCTTTAAGTTTATAAAAAGCTTTTATAAAGTTTAAAGCTAGGTACTAAGTTAAGTCTAGATTATATTTAACTTAAATTATATAGTATTTTAACTTTAAGCAATATACTTTACTAGTAAAAATCTTATTAACTTTTTATTTTTTTACGCCTTAAATTAAAGTAGAAGCTAGCCTTAAAGCTTCTTGTTCTAAAAGTAAGTTTAAAGAATCTTTATATAATAGTTTTAGTGTAAAAACGTTGTAAATTTAAATTTTCTTTAGTAACTTAAAGTAGTATAAGTAACTAACTTTTTCTAAAACTTTAAAAAGTTCTTTTTATTTAGCTAATAGCTTTTAGCTTAAGCAATTAGTTGTAAAGTTTTTTATATTTAAAAAAACTTTATCTTTTATAATCTAATTAATTAGGTAGTAGGAATAGTTTACTATAATTTATATTTAATTTTAAGCTTTTTTTAAAGAGATTTGTGCTGTTTCTTAGGTATTATGTATTTAAGTAGCTATAGCTAGCGCGTCCTTATAGTTTATTTTATTAGTTAAGGTAAAAATGTTTGCTAGCTGCTTTTAGTCTCAGCTTTGTCTAGGGTTAAATCTATAAAGAATCTAATACAAGAACATGCCTAGAGTAAAATAAAGTAAAGAAATTTGTACTTTATTAATTGGAGGTAGTAGTCTACTTTAGTTGTCTTAGTAGTATAATATAAATAGCTAAAGCCTTTAGTTAATATATTTATTAATAATTTCTGTCTAACTGTTAGTCTCTTTATAGTAAGCTGTTAATAGTTTAACTTTAACGCCTAGGATCTAATAGAACTTAAACTAGAAACTAGATATAAATTAAGGTCTTTAGTCTAAAATTATAGTATTAAGTATATAGCTAACTTTATATACTTATTAAATAAATAATTTAGCTATACTCTTTGCGTTAATTATTTTAGAATAAGAAATAGAAATAGCCTATTCAAATAAATAATTAATTATAACTATAATTTTATTATAACTAGTCTTATCTAGAGAGAATTTTTTAAAGTTAATACACAAGTATTATATTAGATAATTAAGAATTAGTAAAGAGTAAATAATTCTAAAAATTTAAGTCTGTCTTAGATATGCCTTGTAATAGTTAATATAGTTCTACACATACTTTTGGTAGGTAGCTTCTATACTTTTTTAGTAATATTTTAAAGCAATCAGCTAATAAGTTTTACTAGCGCTAAAGTAAGCTAAAGAAACTTAATTATATGCTTTTAAAATTATCTATATGTAGAGTATAGAGTTAGGTAGTACACAAAGTTAGTTTAAGTATAAAAGTAATTTATTTTTAATTTAGTACCTATTTAGCAATAAGTTATACTTTTTTTTAAATACAGTATAGTTTATTTGTAAGATAAGTTTAATTAATTTTAGCAAATTTAAAGTAATAAGCTCTAAAATAGCTTTTATAATACATAAAAACAAACTCTAAGTGTAAAGTTAGGTAACATAAGTAAGAGCAAGGTTAGAGTTAATTTAGTTGTTAAGTTAGTACAGTCTAAGTAGGACTTATAAACAATTATTAGTTTTTATAAACTTTAAGTTTCTTATATCCTGCTTGTGTTATAATAGAATATCTACGTAAGTATTATTTTTCCTAGGTGTGTATTAGATGTAGAAGGAAAATAGGGCAAGTTCTTTAGTCTAACGTACCTGCCTAGTGTTTAGGACTTTTATAGTTATAAAGTACTTAAGTAAATAATAGTCTAAATATATGTTAATTCTAAAGTAAGCTAATGCTAGTTTAGCTTGCTACTTGCTAAACGCTATAATAATAGCAAAAAGTTTATTATTATAAATTACCTAATTTAGCTTAAACCTAGATAGGACTTTACTAAAGAATGCTACTAGACTTTATTTTTTATCTAGTTATTTTTAAGAAAGTATACTTACTATAACACTATTAGATGTGTTAGTCTCTACCTTAGTATTGTATTTAGGTTAATAGTAGCATAAAGTAGAAATTTCTAGTAGTGCGGCTTTTAACTTTCTAAAAGCCTTCTTACAACTAAAATTTTATATAAATGCTTTTAAAGAACTTTAAAGTATAAAGAATAGTTTTACAACTTATAAGTATTCTAGTATAAATTACTAGTAGAACTTTGTAAACTTAAGGAACAATCTTACACCTGTAATAGTAGTAAGTAGTGCCTAATTATTAAGAGGTTCTACTTTGTTAGAATTAACCTCTAGCCCTTAGTTTATTAAGATATAGCCTAGGTACCTTGTCCTTATAATATAGAATTTGCTCTTTTTAATGTTAACTTAGAAGCCTGCTTGCTATAATTTTTCTAGTACCTTTTGTACGTAGAGAACATGTTCTGCCTCTAATTTAGAGTAGATAAGGATGTTATCTAAGTAGACTATATAGAAGTTATTTAGATACTTAATTAACACATTGTTTATATAACGTTAATAAGTAGTAGGGCTCTTATATAATCTAAATAGCAACACCTTAAACCTGTACGTTCTATATTAGGTTTTAAAAGTAGTATACTTCTTAAAGTCTAGGTCTATCTTAATCTTGTTAAAAGCTGTGCGTATATTTAACTTAGTAAAGAACTAGGCTTTATGTGTGCAGGCTAACAGCTTATCAATACTTAGAATTAAATACAAGTCTTTTTAAGTAATTGCGTTAAGTTTACAATAATTAACATAAATTTAAATATCTTTATTAGGCTGCTAAACATAGAGAATAGAGGAGGCAAAAAAGCAATTGCTAGAATTAATATGTCCCTTCTTAAGGTTATCTATTATAAACGTTTTAGTAGCTTTAAGTTTTTTAGTTCTCTACTTGTATAGAGAGCTAAACTAATTTAGTAGTAGTTTAGTAAAGACAATCTTGTAGTTATATAAGTAATATTTAGGCAGTTAGTCTGCAGTAGTTTTACTAAACACGTCTTAGTACAAATTATAGATAGATAGAAGTTAGTCTTAAAATAGTTTAGCGTTATTAGGATCATTAGGTTCTATATAGTTTTTTAGCAAATAATTAATTTTGTAAATACTTATTATAAAAAACTTAGTTTTAATGTGACCACACATTTTGTAGACACCTTTTTAGTAAAAAAAGATTTATTGCTAACAACAGGTATCTAGGCTCATGCCCCCTTATTTAGCATTGCTGGCACGCAATTAGTATGTCGCATGTTTAGACAGAAACAAAAATGCGCAATATCCCTCTAACTAACTATCTTAACTAATAACTATTTACTGCTAACTGCAACTTCTATCGTCTCTGTTGCTATCCTAGCAGTGTTACAGTCGTAGCGTTTCTAGCGCCTATACTTAGATATAAACATATAACAACAGCGTTACTATCTAAGCACAGCTCTCCTATCTCTAAAGGCAACTCACAAAATCCTCTTGCTTGTTAGTTTATCTTAGCTACTTAATAGCTATTTTAACACGCTCTTGCTCCTTATAGAGCTACTATAAGGTCTTTCTACTAAAGTTGCATTCGCGCAGGAGGAGATTAGTAAGATAACATACTATTACTATACCTAGACTATTAACATGCGCAACGTATTTAATAAACTTACTACTAAATAAGCCTATTACAACCTCTATTATAACCTTCACATCTATAATACTAGACGCATTAATAAAGTGTTAATAAATAACAAAATTTAACCTCTACATCTACCTAATTACTATAAGAGCTACTGCTAACAGCTCCTCTTCAACTAACTAGGGAGGCCGCTTAACAAAGTATAATCTACTACTATAGCTTCTTATATAGTAACTTAGTAAAGTTTAACTTTACTTAATATAAGCTATTAGTCTTTGTGTTAAATAAGAAAAAGATTAGTCTAAGCATTGTATTATTTATATATAAGTTATTTATATATAGTACTGTGTAGTGTAGGAAATCCTAAAAGTAAGAAGCAGTAGGCAGAAAGCTTTTATAAAGTATTGCAGGCTCCTACTGCAGTAACGTACGTGTCCTTACCCTCCTCTACCTTCTTTACCTCCTCCGCCTCCATCACAATCTTATTGCTAGCTATAGGCTAGCAATTACTGTTAAACACGTTTTAATTAGTGTCGTTTTTTAGTACCTACAGCAAATTTTTTAACCTTAATTTTGCTTAGTAGTCTAAGCTTTTCTGCTCTGAGCGCCTAGCGCGTAGACCTCATCTACTTACTGTTTAAATTTCGTCAACTACACACAATCTTTTTTTAACTTTTGCAACTAATTAGTAGAGGGCAGCTGCTATTTACTTTTTTAGAAAACCTATTTTGACTACAACAACAACCACCACCTTTAATACCTTAAAAAATAAAAAACTTGTTTTCTTTCTACTTTATTAAATAGTAGAATGTGTTAGCTAAGATAATAGTAATGCAGGAGGTAGAGTCTAATTAAATAGGATTTAGTTTAGGATTAGCATTTTTAGAAATAAATTAAGCTTTTAGAAGCTAAAAAAAGCTGCAGATTTTTTATATTAAATATGTTGTAGGGCTTTGCCTTCTTTCGTATTTATTTTTCTTCTAAAGCGCGTTTCTACGCTAGATATCCTTCTTAGCAACTTTATTGTTAGTATATTCCTTTAACTGCATAAGGATAGAGAGAGCAGGATTATGTATAGTAGGATATTTTACAGGCTATACAATTTAGTCCTAAACTGTGTCTAGCAATAAGTTGAATTGCTAAAGCTATTTAATTCTAATAATACAATCTTGCGTACCTAAATCTATAATAACAAAAGAATAGTTAAGAATCTTTCAACTATTAATTTAGATGTAAAGATAGATATATTTATCTACTCTAGTTTAGATCTAGTCCTAGAATCCTTTTACAGAGACCTTCAAAGGGAGTCTTTAGATAAGAACTTAAAGTAATTCGAAAAAAGTATAAGTAACAAAAAATTTAGGAATAAAAAACCTTAAGCTCTAGTATTAATTAATAATTGTAGCTAAGTATTATAACTCTTTAAACAAAGAACTGTAGAAACTTAGAAATGCTTTTTTCTAAACAAGTTTAATAAATTGATATTAGTAAAATTATACTTATGCAGGCCTAGGCTAGAGTGTTGTTTTAAGCGTTTTTGTTTTTTTCTTATTTCTAGTTTAAGTAATGTTTTATAGCTTTAAAGTATTCTTCCTATTAAATTTTAATTTCTTTTACTTAAGGGGTACTATAATTACTTGCAAAGTAACTAAGTTTCTTGCACTTAAAATAAGTATTTAATAGAAGCTTATTATTAAGGGTAAAAGTCTTAGACAAAAATCTAGGCGTGCTTAAAGTAGCGTAAGCGGGGGTTAGAGTTAAGTTAAATAAGAAACTAGTAGAAGAAAACTGCACGTTTTAATACTGTTAAAAGCAAGGCTTTCTTAGTAGTGCTAAGGTAAATATTAGTTTACTATCTATATTTAGTTTAATAGGAGAATTGCGTTTTTTTATATTAAAAGTAGTAAGGTGTTAAACTATCTTTTTAAATAAGTTGTTTTATAGGTATTTAAATTTTAAATTTAGGGCGCGCAAGGTAGGGGTAATTTTTTTTTATAAGTAGAAAGACTACTTTAACTTAGAAATAGACTTTTTAATAGTAGTACTAATAAACTTTACTTTAAAAGCTAAAAATGTTTCTTTTTTGTCTATAACTAGGCGGTAGAAAGCTGCATAGCTTTCTACCTGTTTATTACTAGATATAAAATATAATTTAAGTAGCGTAACTATTTTTTTTATATTTTTAAACTATTTTTAAGCTAAGTTAGCTAAGTACTGTAGTTTAAAGTATCTTTTTATAATACTAGTAGTGTGTTTCTACATAAGAGCTATGCGAGCGCGCTCTATTTAGTAGTAATCTAAGTTAATCTCTAATTAGTTTTCTATTAAAGCCTGCTATTAACAGAACGTGGGGTTAGTTCTCTTGTTAAGATTTTTAATAGTAAGCGTGCGCTTTGTAAGCTTAATATGTAAAGTCTTAGGAGTAATAGAAATGTACTATATTAGTTAGCTTGTTAGTATATCTGTTTTTGTTAGTAGTATTTTAGTAGTTAGTACAGCTATATTTTTAAAGAGTGTAACTTTTTGTATTAATTGCGCAACTTACGCATTCAAACAGTTAATTTTGTCTTTATAAGAGGCAATAAGATTTTTTTTTAAATCTACTTATTTTTTTTTTTAACAACTAGTTGCTTGCTAGTTGCTTTGTCTTGCAGAGATTGTTGTTAACTCTAGCAGCAGGTTAATTTTTAGACAGGCTCTAAAGAGGGTCTAGGGTTATTCTAGTTAGCTATTAGCAATTAATTCTAATACTAATAAGTTGTTAGTAGTCTTTGTGTCTCTACCTTAGCGCACTCTACGTAACTTTTTTAAAGTAATTTACATTATTATTAAAGTTAAAAGTTCTAAACTTAAAGGCTTTAGTTAGTAAGAGATATAGGAGATCTTACTTAAGGTGTTGTTAGACTTAACAGTGTAAAGCTTCTACTTTGTATTTAGAAAGGCTTAGGCTTAAGCGTAGTCTAAACAAATAGCTGTGATATTATTTTAAATGCTATTACTAGCTAGGATAAGATTTTTAATATAATGTAACAGCGCAGGCAAGAATTACAGATTAGTACTAGCAGAGGGGACTACGGCAAGGCATATAGGAGTGCGTGGTGATCTACAAAAGAGCCTTAATTTAAATAAGATACTTATAGGCCTTATACGAAAGGATATTAAAAATCTACAGAGCAACTATAGGTCCTAGGCTGTCTTTATACTTGCGATCTGGGCTAGGACCGGAGTAGGTCCGATACAGATAAGATCTAGAGACAACGGTAGGGATAAGAGAGTTGTAACGTGTTCGTTACAAGTTGTCTAACATTAACCTTACTAGGCTGGTAAATGGGTTAGAGTTGGGTCGGGGTTGGGTCAGATCCGCACGGACCAGAACACCAAAATCTCAACCTTTACTTTATAATAACTTTATTAATACTAGTTATATCATGATGCAATCTTAATAGAAGGTGCATTAGTATAAGAGAATACTTATACTAAGATTTTAAGAGATTATATACACTATAGCCTAGCTATCTGTCTTTAAAGGCTTAAATACTATATAACTAAGCCAAAAGTTAATATAATCTTGTAAAATTCTCATAGAGGTATCTTTAGTTAGTAATGCACTTTGTATTAAGTTTGCATAATGATATAACTAGTATTAATAGAGTTATTATAATGTAAAGGTTGAAATTTTGGTGTTCTGGTCCGTGCGGATCTAACCCAACCCCGACCCAACCCTAATCCATTTACCAGCCTAAACCTTACAATACTATTCGTTAATAACCTTAATATAATTAGAATTAGTAATTAGCTTCTTTGCATAGGCACGCTTAAGTAGCTTAAGGAACGCTAAAGTAGAATTTATATAGTAGCATCTTACCTTAAAGATCTTAGTCTCTTAGTCTATCATATTAGGCTCCTTATCTACGTAAACAGAATTATTAAGCTTAGTGTCTAGTTGTGTAGCTGCTTGTTAGTATGCTAGTGTTGCCTTTAGAGCACAAGAGCTTAGTAAAGTCAGCAGAGTAAGAACTAGTTAGTTACTAGTCCTAGCCCTTACACGTCCTGCCTAGATATTAGCAGCATTACGCCTCTATTATATAATAGTCTTTTTACTTACAAGTTTAAATGCCTTAACTATTATATAATTATTAGTTCCGCTTCCTGCTGACATTCCTGAGGATCGCCTTAGATTCTTAGTCATAACTAATAGACTACGACTTCCTAGAGTGCGAGTCTCAGACGCTATAAGGTTACTATAGCAATTAATAGATTAATCTTTAAATAGAGTCCTTCCTAGCTCTGCAGTTATTAAAATAAGCACCCTATATATTAGATGCACCTGTACTTCTCTTGCCTTGTAGTACTTTATGTTCTTAAGAGATCGCGTAAAGTAGATTTAGTTTGTTTTAGGGTCCTTAGATCTAGCCATATACTTGAAGACTTTTTGCTAAAAAGCATAAAGAGAATTATCTTTTCTTTTATTATCCTTAGCCCTAGCGTTGGGGCGTAGCTTCTGCGCGCTGTAAGTAATATTATCTTTCTTAACTTTTGCTGCTGTAGCAATCTTAAGCAAGTCTCTCGCTTCCTATGTATTAATGTCTAGGAGTAGTCCTTTGCTATAAGGGCTGTTTTATGTAGCAAACGCGCAAATGTCCTTGTATAGCAGCTTTATAGCCGCCTAGTCTATAAGTAATATGTAGCGTTCTTTACCTTAGTTCTTTAAGTTGAAGCAGTGTAATACTACTATATTAAAAAAGTACACAGCGTCCTTAAGATCTATCTATTATAGAATAAAAGCGATGTTTATTAATCTGTAGTAGTTAAGTAGTGTGTAGAGTTTATAAATACTAACACATTCTTTAACAAATTCTGTTGCTAGCTTCTTTACTACTATAATAGCGTTAGCTAGTTCGCTAGCCCTCTTATCCATTAAAAAGGATGCTGCCTTAATAATAAAGTAGTGTTTCTAGAAATCTTTAATTCCACTATACTTATTTATAAGTCTTAGGAGTTATGCACAGAGATCGCCTATTCCTAAGATAACTTTAAGAATTAAGTTCAATTAGTAGAAGGCACTATTACACTAGCAGTCTATAATAATGCGCTGTTGCCGTAGGGCGTTTAAAAAAATTTTGTCTATCAAAGTTTAGATATTAGTAACTTTAATGTTGTTGCTAAGTTTTGCAAGCTCTAGCACTCTATTTTAATAACAAACAACTTTAAAGTCATAGTCTATAATATAGTGGTTTTTTTCTGTGCTAACTTCTAGGTTCTTAAAGACCCTTAATAGTCTTAGTGTTTAAGGTAGTTACTGCTATAGCTGCTTGCCTTAAGCCTTGTTTAACAGAGGCTAAGACATTGCTTAAATTGGTTAGTTAGTAGTATATATAGTGCCGCAACAGCTACTATAAATTATGTATTATCCTTAGCCTCTATTAGATTAGGAGAGAATAGATATTACCTTAATTGTTGTCTTTAAAGGTAAATACCCTAATAAAAGGTAGTAGTGTTAGTGTAGAAGAAAGGTCAGATAGTTAGTAGGGTTGTAGTTTAACTTTATTTGTAGTAGCAGTATCCTACTAGCAGGTAGGTAAAGGTAAAAGTAAACAGGGTCTATATCGCGCTAAAATAAGCAGGTTTTGCAATAAAAATAACTTTTGTAATTAGCTATTGGCTTCGGCCTTCTGAGACAAACTTTATCTCCTTGACGTACGAGCGAGGGTTGAGGGTCAACCAGCCACGACGCCAGAAGGTAATGATCCGCGCGGGGCGCCGATCACGTGATTGCCATCCCGCCAAGGCTAGCCATCCGGGATGGCCATGCATGAAGGGATGGCAGCGCTATCACATACCTCCCTCTTAGAAGGGATGTACGGGATAGCAGGACAAAGGCAATAGGTATAAGAATGTGTTAGATCTTATTCCTACACTTGTTGTAGTTAACTTAAATAGTTCATCTCTTACACAGATTGTTAACTAGTTATTTAATCTTTTATAGAATTGGTATTGCTAACCTTTGGTTAACATCAATAACTCTTTTCCACTTGAAATCACTCCTACAATACCTCACGGACTACCCTATACATCAGCCTCACCCTAACACGGACTGAGTCTAGATAAGTGTAGACTAACACTGTGTAACACTTATATCTAGTTTGCAATCTTAAGACATATTAATTTCTCAAACTAAGTTCTAAAGGAGAACTAAGTCTCCTAGCTTTATATCTTTACGTTATACTTCTTTAGTGTTGTCCTAGTATTCCTTCTTAGCAGCTCTTATGCAATTAGTACAAGCAACAGCATCTTTAGAAAACTAGTCTCTAAGATCTAGCTGTATTGCTTATATAGCAAGTAACTGTGCACAGTTCTTTACCTCTCTAAACAAAAGCGTTTGCTATATAAGTAGTGCAAGCTTAATAAAAAGCACTAAGTTTTGTTTTATAACTAGTTAGTACAGCAGGTAACCTATCTACTTCTGTATAGAGATGTTGTCCGCAAGAAGAACTATAAATAAGTTCTTAACTTTAAGTCCTAGTAGCTTTGTAGGAGCATTTACAATTAGTTTGTATTCTCTTTTAATTTTCTCTATAGCTTAAGAATTATGCTTTAATAATTAGACTTTGTTGATTTTGTACATCTTTAATAGATGTAAGACTACCTTAGCAAAATTAGGTCCTCTGTTAACCATAATTTTGCGTGCTGTGCTCTATTAATATATAATATTCTTATTTATAAACTCTGCAATAGTCTTAGACTTGTTGTTTAATAGTGCTTTTACTTTAAGCTAACTGCTAGAGTAGTCTCTTACTATTACTACGAGCTTCTTCTTAAAACATTAAGGCATAACGTGGTTCACAAGTGAGCGCCCCACCTAAGTGAGCGCCCCACCAAACACCAGCGCAGCGCACCTGCAGCGACGCAGCACAACACCACAACAAATTACTATACTATACGCCATACTATAGAATTATTTAGAAGCGTCGCTATTATCTACATCCTCTATTTCTGCCTTACAGGTGCGGGAGTTGTGCCTAGTCTTGCTGCAACGGCTGCAGCGCCTCTCTGTGCGCACTCTCTTCGCAGGCGTCTTGCCGTCCTTATACCTACTACCCTCCTTTTTAGCAATTAAGTTAGATACCTTACTAACAGTTAGAGTCTCCTTTACGCGTACGTACTGCCTTTTACAAGTCTTGCGCTTTGTAAGCGTGTAGTTTTTAGTAGTTCCTTTGTACTAAGCCTGTGTACTAACTTTAGTTTCTTAAATAAAGGCTAAAGTAGCCTTAATACCTAGGTCTTTTTAGAGTAGATATTGCAGAGAGATTAGCTTTATGCAGGAGTCTTAGAGTATTACTCTATTATCTTTATATAGTTAGCATGTAAGAAGTATATAGGCTGTGTCCTGTGTAGCTTTGCATGTGCAAACTTTAGAGTCTACTAAATTTCTCTTAAAAAGGTAGCTTTTTAGGTAGCAGTGTCCTAGTTTAAGTTAAAAAAAGGTGCTAGATATATTTCTTTTTGTTGTAAGAGTAGGTATCTGCTTTCTTACTTTCTACTTAAATGTTGCTAAGTAGCTATTTAGATTTTTGCCAATTGCTTTTCTTTTGTACTTTCTAAATAAGCTTAACTAATTACTGCTAGCTAGTTGTTTAATTTGCGTGCTAACAACTGCTAGGCTTATCTTATTTATTAGGGGGGTTATTTTTGTAGCCTCTCTTGCAAGGGAGTTTACTTTTTTGTTTTTTAGTCTATCTTAGTAGCCTAGGACCTATTATAGCATAGGGGAGACGCCTTTTTCTTTAAGTTAAATTACTGCCTTAATACACCTAATTTGCTAATCTTGGCTAGGGTTATTTAAGGTGCTTTTTAATTAAAATAGAGCTGCCTAGTTGTCTGTATATATTGTAACGCTCTAGTAGTTGTCTATAAGGCTAACTGCTTTCTTTAGCCTTAAGGTAATACCTTCTACTTCGCTGTTGTAAACTAGTTAGTTATTTTTTATATTAAGTTATAGCATTCTTTATAGGGTGGTTTATATCTAGTAAAGTAGATCTAAACGCATATTGTCTGATAGAGTTGTCGAGCCTAACTCTTTTGTAAGCGTGTTAATAGTATCTTAAAAGCTACTTACTTCCTCTTATATTAACACTACCGTGTCTGTGCGCGTAATGCGCATGGTCGCGTAATGAGCCACCCACAACATTAGACGATCGCACAAAATGAGGCTGTAGAGCCACCCACAATAGCTATTATCACGAGATTTTGTGAGGTTGTAGTAATTATATTATTGCAATAAAGATGCGCTACTTATATTTACTCGATAACTTGGTTGTACGCCCGTGGCGGGTCGTTCGAGTTAGGACGGCTAGTGCAGCCACCTCACCTTATACACGAGATGGGTTAACAACGCTACGCTTCTAACGCTTCTGCTTTTAAGTAGAGGTTTGTGAGGCTTTACGCTTGCTGTTTTAAGGCTGTTGTATAGCTTTTTAAGAGTCGCGAGCTGCTTTTTTGCGCTCTTTTTTAGCCTCTTTTGTAGCCCTCTCTTTCTCCCTCACCTTCTTAAGTCTTTCTTTCTTAACACGCTTTTCTTTAGCCACCTAAAGCTTGTAAAGTCTTGCTTGCTCCTTTAAGTGCGTCCTCTTTGCTTTTTAGAGTATCTCCTGTTGTTGTTGTAACTGTTAAGCTGCCTTATCGTCCTAAGCCTAACAGACTTTACAAGAAGACTAAAAAACAGCTTCTCTATAATACTTATAAGGCTTATTAAGTTGTAGAGTGTAAGACTTCTTTTTTTAATGCTTTCTAACGTTTAAAGCAGCCCTAAGGCCTCTTACTTTACTACTAAGGATACTTGCCTAAGCTAAGATGTAATAGAGACTTTAGCAAAGCTTTTTAACGTCTTTATTATATTAATATTTTACTGTACGTTGTATAATTAACTCTAATTTAATCTAATTGTCTTTAGAAAGGCAGGAAAAAGAGCTTTTATTTAAATTATACGCCTTCTTGTTGTACTTTTAAAGTATAACGTTAGTATTAGGTAGGTATATACTTATAGCTTTAAAGGCCTTTTTAATTGTTTAAGGCTTAAAAGCCTTACTCTAGGCAGTTTAAAAGAGTAGGAAGAAGTCCCTCTTTTGTATTAGAAGTAGCCTCTAACTATCTTAAAAGTAGTTTATAAGCTTAATTAAGTAGATATCTAAGAAAAGTTTAAAAAGCAATATATCTAAAGGTTAAAGCGTGTAAGTAGTGTAAGGAGGAAATATAGCAAGGAGGATCCTGTTATTATTATAGAAATTAATAAAGTCTATAGTAATATAGAATTTATAGCTATCTAAAAGGAGTAATTAGTACTTAGTGTAAGCTTACTGTCTCGTCTCCCTGTTAAACACCTCCTTTAACTAGGCAAGCTTTATATTATTAGTTGTCTAGCCTGTAGGAGAAAACGTTGTAAAGACTAAGTGCTTTTTAGCGTTAATAGCGTTAACTTATAAAAATTATAAAGCTCTAAAAGTTAACTAAAAGATAAAACTTAGACTTAAGGCTATTCTATTAGCGTAAACGCATGCTAATATAGTAATTTACTAAGTATTACTGTCTTAAAGGGCTGCCTTAACTTCTTTTTAATTATATAACACCTTGTTAAACACGCGTCTTAACCTTTTAAGTAATTTAATTTAAAACCCCTTTTTGTCTATATTGTAGATGTAAGTAGGCTGTACTATATACTTCTACATTTTAGCGTGTAGAAGCTTAAAGTACAAGCTGTACTTAGCCTTTAAGTTAGCTTTGTAACGTTTATAGTCTATTCTAGTAGTCTAACGCATTATAAGATAGTTAGCAGCGTGTTTATTTAAAAAGCAAGTAACCTACGTTTCTAAGACCTTTTTTCTAGCTAAAGACAACGCAAAATTGCGTACTATTGCCTTTATAGGTAGTAAACGTCTCTTAGAGAGCCTCCTAATGTACTGTACAAGCTCCTTCTCCTGTTGTAGGTGTAGTGCAACGTGTGTAAGGCTGCGGGGGTGTGTTTAGCCCTTGTGTCTTTAAGCAAGCGTAGCCTTACATACATTGTACTTTTTTGCAACTTTACAATAGCTAAAAAATGCGCCTTCTTTACGCAATTTAATATTTTTAATTGCTTTCTCGATCGGGTCTATGGTTGTGGAGTTATCGCGGTTTTGGTGTGGGTGGGTGAAGCTGTTGGGTGGCTCATTACGCGACCATGCGCATTACGCGCACAGACACGGTACCATGCGTGACGGCCCAACGAGCCCCGCCACCCAACGAGCCACCTGAACACTAAGACAACCCTACAACTTAAGGCTGTAGCGCTTTGCACAATAGCTGTTATCGCAACATATTTTAGTTAAGAGGTCTATAGGCATTAATTGATATACGTAGCTATTAATATCGCGTAGAAGGGGTGATGTTGCGGCTACGTCGTGACCTAAGAGGTAGCGCGCCTACAATAGCACCTTAAGGCTCTCTACTACCTTAAGACCTCGCGATAGGCCTCTTTTTTTAAATAGCCTTTACATTTACCCTTAAGACTACTTCTCTTTCTCTTCTACGCAGGTTTGTAGGCTTGTTAGAGTAGTTTTCCTGTCCTGCGAGCAGCTGCTCTAGAGGCCTTTTTAGCAGCCTTCTCTACTTTCTTCTTCTTTCTTACTATCTTAGCTGCAGCCCTTGCTTAATGCCTTATCTCCTTCTCTCTTAAATTTGCCTCCCTTGCCTCCTTATAAAGCCTGCTTGTCTTAGCTTTTTAAAGTTGTACCTGCTCCTCCTTAAGTACTTAAAGCTGCTAGCAATTACGTGCCTTTCTTACTTTCTTTAAAGACTAGACTACACTTCTACTATAATACTCTTTAGGTTACTAAACTAGAAAAGGCTTACCTTGCTTCCTGCACGTTATCTTATTAATTAAAGCTTTGCGTAGGCCTCTAGCTTTATACTTAAAAAGAGTTTTTTAAGTTAAAATTTAGTAGAAAGCTTAGCTTAGCTTTTAAGCTTATCTATTACCTTAATCTTTTACTACTTAACCTAGCAGGCGTTTAGTCTTCTTCTAGTTTAAGGCACTTAAGGCTAAGGACTTGCTATTGCTTAAGAAGTTAAGTATAAAAAAGCATTAAATAATAACTATAATATTAAATAGTAAGAGGCCTATAGCCTTAAAGGCTTTAAAGATTGTTGTTTTTTTAAAGAAAGCCTGCTAGGCGCAATAGAACAGAGAGAGAAAATCCCTCTTGCTTATTAATATAAGTCTCTAGCTTTTTTTTATAAACGCTAAGATTTTGTTTAAGTACGCTGTTAAAAGGGGCTTAAATAAAGAAATGTTAAGAGGCTACAGCGTGTAAGTTAAGTAAGAAGGATACATAGCAAGAAAGATCTTGTTCTAGTTATAATATTTAATAAAAACTATTATAAGGTAAGATTTATAGCTATTAAAAATAAGTAATTAATAGCTTAAGTAAGCCTTTACCTTTATAGCTTAATTAAATACTTATTTAAGCTAGGCAAGGCCTATCTTATTATTTATCTAGCCTAAAGGTAATAAGGAGAAGAAGGCTTAATAGTTCTAAGGGTTAAAAGCCTGTAGCTAAGTATCTTGTATTAAGCTGCAGTCTAACTAATAAATTAGGGTTAGCTTATTGTAAAATTTATTAGCATATATATAGGCTAGTACAGTTATCTACTCTTGCGAGCTATCTTAGATTTTATTTTTCTTCTTTTTATCCTTGTACAAGGCCTTGCTAAAGATCTTCTTTAAGCGGCCTATAATACTAAAAAGAAAGCTTTTTATATTTATATTATATGTGTAATAAGGCTTAACGTAATACTGCTCTATCTTCTCGCGTAGGAGGTTAAAGTAGAGCCTATACTTCCTCTCTAAATTAGCCTTATAGCAATTATTGTTAATACCTGTTATTTATTTTAAAATAAGCTTATTAAGATATTGCTAAATAAAGCAATTAACTTAGCGTTCTTTAAGCTTTTTTTTAGTAACTTGTAAGCTAAAATTCTGCATTATAGCTTATGTAGGTAGTAGGCCTTACCTTGTAAGACATTTTATATAGCGTAGAAGTTCCTGCTTCTATTGTAGGTGAAAAGCTTAGCGATTTTAAGCCTTAAGGCTGCGCGTTACTAATTAGTGTTAGTGCCTTCGTGAGAGTGTTGTGCAATTACAACTATATATTTCTAAGATTCTTCTGTAGCCTAGTTGTTCTCTAGGTTTAAGCAATTCTATAGCTGCAAGCGCAGCCTCAATTAGGGTCATATTGCTGGAGTTATCGCGTGTTGAAGTGGTAGTGTTGTTTTGGTGGGTGGCTCGTTGGGTGGCGGGGCTCGTTGGGCCGTCACGCATGGTATAGGGTGTCTGTGCGCGCAAGTTACCAGTTCGCGCAAATTACCACCCCACCAAAACACCACCTACCTTCGACGCGCGATAACTCCACCAATATGGACCCGATTTAAGAAGCGATTAAAGAATTGAATCGCGCGAACCAGGCGCATCTTTCTCGTATTGCAAAGTTGCAAATCAGTTTAAAGTTAATCAGTCTACGCTCGCTCGAAGACACTAGCGCCTGAACCAGCCTTACCAGCTCGCCCACCAACTCCTTCACCCACACTAAGAAATTGAGCTCCTACAGTACATTACTACGCTTACTAAATGATGTACACTACTTACACAAGTAATAATACGCAACTTTGCCTCATCTTTAGCTAGTAAAGAGGTTTTAGCAAGCTAGGTTACTTGCTTTATTAACAGGAATCCTACCCATCTTATCTTGTGCTAGCAGGCAGGAATAGATCGCAATCGCCACAAAGCTAATTTAGAGGCTAAATATAGCTTCTACTTTAAGCTACTACATAAGAAGATAAGAGAATACAATATAGAGGCTTTATAATTAGAGTAACTAGAAGGTTAAAAAGGGTGTTTAATAAGAGGATATACAACTAAAAAGGAGTTAGGGCTACAACTTAGGATAGTAATAGAGAGTAGGTAACTGTCCTAGCCTGCGTTTGTTTAGACGGTACAGCTCTATCCCTAGCTCTTATTTTTTAGTTAGCTATTAGAGCTCTAAAATTAAGCTAGGTTAAGGATATTAATAACAAAAAGCACTTAGTATTTGTTTGCTTATCTTCTTCTAGCTAGACTAACAATAATATAGGTCTAGCCTAGCTTAAAGAGGTTTTTAAGAGAGAGACTAGACAAAAGGCTTATTTAGAATACTAATTACTCCTCCTTAATAGCTATAAATCTTACTTAACTATAGATTTTATTAATTACTGTAACAACTACAGAATTCTATTAGCTGTATTTCCTTCTTATTTAACTTATACGCTTTAACCGCTTAACGTTAGATTATTTAAGCCTTTTTTAACCGCCTACTTAACTAAGCTTTTATCCTACTTTTATAAAAGCTAGGGGCTCTTACTAATTGTAAAAGGAGACTTCTTTCTCCTTTTTTAGAAGGCCTAGGGTACTGCTTTTAAGGAGAAGACTATTAGAAAGTTTTTTTAGGTAACTAGAGTCTACCTACCTAATTCTAAGGTTATCTTTTAAAGATTCTGCAAAGAAGCCTCTAGTTTAGATAAATCCTTAGCTTTTGTACTTAGTAAAGACAATTAGCTTAAAATAAAGACTCTTATACGCTGTATAGTGCAAGATTAGAGTAGTAAAGAGGCAAAAAAGCTTTGTTAAAGTCTCTACTATATCTTAGCTTAAAATAGTATCCTCTGTAGAAAAATACAAGGCTTAAAAGAAGCTTTTTTAGTTAAAAAGAGACACTAAAAGAAGAGCTATACTCTCTAACTTAATAATCCATAGAAGTACTATAGTAAGGCTGTTTTCTAGTTACTTAGAAAGGTCTGTTAGGCTTAGGACGACAAGGTAGTTTAATAACATAAACAACAACTACTACAACTTTAAAAAGCTAAGAGGTCTTACTTAAAAGAGCAAGCTTAATTATATAAGGCTTAACAAGCTAAGAAAAGGCGTGTTAAGAGAGAGAGGCTTAAGGAGGTAAGGCAGAAAAAGAAGGCTAAAAAGGCAGCTAAAAAAAAGCGTTAGAAATTAGCTTGTAACGCTTAAAAAGCTATACAACTGTCCTAATTAGGTAAGCGCAAGGCCTTACAAGCCTCTACTTAAAAGCAAAAGCGTTAAAAACGTGTTATTATTAATTTATTTTATGTTAAAGCTAAGGTAGCTGCACTAGCTGCCCTAGCGCGCACTACCCGCTGCGGGCGTAGCGTTAACTTACTAAGTAAATATAAGTAGCACAAATTGATTGCAATAATATATATACTACAACTCTACAAAATCTCGCGATACTAGCTATTAGTAGTGGCTCTACAGCCTCATTTTTCTAAAATCTCAGTTTGGTAGAGTGGCTTAAAACATGAACTGGCTTAAAACGCGCACGGACACGGTACTAAAGTTGACGGCGTAACGCGCATAACCGCGTAACGCGCGGTTTAAACACTAAAACTACTACTAAACTTAAGGCTGTAGAGCCTTACACAATAGCTACTATTGCGAGATTTTTAAGTAGTAAGATCTATAGGGCTTAAATAATATATATAGCTATAGAAACTAAGTTAGAGTTTTAATCGCGCGCCTTGTGCGCAAAGTAGACGCTAGTTGAGCTGTAACACTACCTTAAGGCTCTCTACTACCTGTAAGGCTTATAATAGGCTTTTTTTTTTAAGCAACCTTTTTAAGAGCCTTAAGGCTGCTTCTTTTACTTTTTTAAGAAGTTTTTATAGATTATTAGAGTTGTTTTGCAGCCCTGTAAGCAGCTGCCCTAGAGGCCTGTTTAGCAGCCTTCTTAGCCTTCTCTTTCTCTTTTACTAATTAATCTGCAGCCCTTGCTTATTGCCTTATTTTCTTCTTTTTTGCCTTTGCCTGCCTTGTCTCTTTATAATGCTTATTTATTTTAGCTTTTTAGTATTATACTTACTTTTTCTTATGCTTCTAGAGTTGTTAGTAATTACATGCTTTTTTTACCTTTCTTAGAGACTAGACTACAGCTCTACCTTAGTACTCCTTAAGCTTCTAAAGTAGGAGAGGCTTACTTTATTTTTTATACGTTTTTTTATTAGTTACAGCCTTGCGTAGGCTCTTAATTTTATACTTAAAAAAGGTCTTTTAAGTTAAAATTTAGTAATAAACTTAGCTTAGCGTTTAAGCTTATTTATTACTTTAATCTTTTACTACCTTGCGTAGTAGGCGTTTAACTTTCCTTTAGTTTAAAGTACTTAAGCTTAAAGACTTACTACTACTACTTAAAAAGCTCTTAATACTAAATCTTTTTAATATAACTTTAAAATTAAAAAGTAAGAAGCCTATAGCTTTACAGGCTTTTAAAATTTTTATTTTCTTAAACGAGGCCTGCTAGGCTTAGTAAAAGAGGGGAAAGAAATCCTTCTTGCTTATTAAGGTAAGGCCCTAGTTCCTCTCTAGAAATCTAGATATCGTAGCTTAGTAAGCTAATAAGAGAGGCTTAAATAAAATAATATTAAGAAGCTACAGCGTGTAAGTTAAAAAAAAAAAATAAACTGCAAGAAGAATCTTGTTCTAATTATAGTACTTAATAAAATTTATAGTAAGGTAAAATCTATAGCTGTCTAAAATAAGTAATGAATAGAAGAATTAGGCCTTTGCCTTAGTATTATAATTAAACACTTATTTAAGCTACGCAAGACTAATATAATTATTTATCTAGCTAGAAAGTAATAAAGTAATTTTAACTTAATAAGTTTTAAAATTAAGAGCTTATAACTAGGTGTCTTATATTAATTCTAAGGTTAATTAATATATAAGGGTAGGCGCTAGGTAAGATCTATTAGTATAGATATAGGCAAAGAGTGTTATCTACTCTTGCAAGCTATCTTAAATAGTACTCCTTTTTTTTCTCTACTTATATAAGGGCTTACTAAAGATCCTTTTTAATTTTCTTAGGATACTAAGAAGGAAGCCTTTCTTATTTATATTATATATATAATATAGCTTAATGTAGTACTGCTTAATTTTCTCGCGTAGGAGATTAAAGTATAAGCTATACTTCTTCTTAGAATTAGCCTTGTGGCAATTGTTATTTATACCTGTTGTTTATCTTAAAATAATCTTATTAGGATGCTAGTAGACAAAGCAATCAACCTAGTGTACTCTAACCTCTCTTCTCGCGATCTATAAGGCAAAATTTTGTATTATAGCTTATGTAGGTAGAAGGCCTTGCCTAGTAAGCTATTTAATATACTATATAAGCTCTAGCTCCTGTTGTAGATAGAGAGCCTGTTAATTTTAAGCCTTAAGGTTACGCAAGGTTAAAACACCTTAGTATCTTTAAGAAAGCGTAGATTATACTATACTATACTTTTTTGCAAACTCTGTATACAAGAAAGATGCACCTAGTGCGCGCAAATTAATTTTATTAATTGCTTCCTAGATTAGATCTATATTGGTGGAGTTATAAGGTGTTGAAAGGTGGTGTTGTTTTGGTGGGGGTGAGCGTTTCGCGGTCATGCGCGTTACGCCGTCAACCTCGGTAGTGCCTAGTATAAGTAGTGTTGGCGTACGCAGCTGCACATCTAGCTTTAATAGCACAGGCTTTAAGTTATATAAAACTAGCCTAGCACCTTAAAACTCTACGCAAACATTCTTTAGTGTAAACGTTTTTTATAAGCTACTTTAATAGCTAGTAGGAAGTTTTCTCTGTTAATATAGTAGAGGTAGCTGCGTGCTTAGAGCAAGATTCTATTACTATAGTAGCGCTTTAACAGTAAGTAGAGGACAACATTAAGAGGCTGTAAGAGGTGCAATAAGAGAGATAGCATGTAAAAAGTAATAATATTATTCTTCTTATAGTAATTCTAGAATTCTACTAAGTAGTAGGTCGTATAGCTGTTAATAATAAGTAGCCTATACGTCCTAGCAGAAGACGCCTTTATATAAGTATTAAAGTGCTTAATTTACGCAAGTGCGTAGTTGTTGTTAATCTAGCTAGTAAAAGAGATAGTAATAATTTAATTACAAGGTAAATTAGCCAACTAGAGAGTAATAAGGACCTTCCCTACAAAGATAAGAAAAATTAAAATAGTACACTTTGTTGTAGAGACGCTTTATACTAGAGTTACGTACTTGCAATTGCTAGGCTGTAGTTTCTTTTGTTTTCTAGGTTTTTCTAAGCCTATAATAACTAACTGTAATAAAATCTTGCTTATTATAAAGCTAGAATTATTAAAGTTCTAGGTGTCTTTATCTACAATACTATATTTCGCCCTTATCAATTAAACTAGGCTAAACTAGGGCTAGATAACTGCTAGGTCTTTGCAGGCAGCTTGCTAGTAATTATATAAATAGCTTTATTGTGTTCGCACTTTAGGTGTACGCTTAATAAAGTTATTAACTTAGTTCTTACTTACAAGGTTTCTACTATGCTTTTTTAGTAGTTTATTAGCTCTATCTTGTATGTGTGCTTTTAAGAGCGGCAAACTATGTAAACTATCTTTAAGTATACGCTGTATAATTGTCTCCTCCTTTAGCTTTATAAAGCACTTTAATTTTAGCTCGCAGTTGCGTTAAGAGCGCTTCCTATTACAGCGCCGCTGTATTGTCTTTTAGAGAACGCTGTAGATTGCCTTAACATATTGTAGGCTTTTTACTTAGTTGCTTTAAACATTAGAGATAGTAATCTATATGTCGCCTTTAGTATAGAGTCTTAGAGCTTAGTGTTGTTGTAACATTGCGTGTTGTTGCTGCGGGTGCGCTGCGCTGGTGTTTGGTAGGGCGCTCACTTAGGTGGGGCGCTCACTTGTGAACCACGTTATATACTATATTAATAGTTAGCAACAGTCTCCTAAATAGCAAATCTATAAGTGTTAGTAAGCATACTAACCTTCCTCTTAAAAGACTGCAGTTAATAGTCTAGACAGGTTACTAGTCTTTTGTGCACATGCTTATACATTCCCTTCTACTAGTATTGCTGCGCGAGTATAGAGTATACTGCTTTAACCTCTCTATGCCTAATCCAGGCGTGTACGTTCTACACTGCAGCTGTTTTTAGATCTATATTAACGTGGTTCACAAGTGAGCTGATCACCCAAGTAAGCTAATCACCCAAGTAAGCTGATCACGCCCCACCAGCGCGTCGACGTCAACACTACAACGCGTTATGTCTCAACAACGCAATTATTAACTAACTTATCCTAAATTAGATCTTTAACTTGCTCTTTTTAATGTTCTATTACAACGTGTTTAAAGCTAAAGACGTGCTACCTTTATTTATAACATGCCTTAAAGTACTCTATCTACCTAACGTGCTAGAACACGCTCTTAACGCAACTGCAAACTAAAAGTAAAGCGCCTTAATAAGCTAGAAGAAGAGGCTATACTTAAGCGTATTCTTAAGAAGTCTGCGCAAGAATTTGCGCCTACAAAAGCTGATGTTTAAGTAATAGCTAATAAACTATTATAAAAGCGTAAGAGCAACCTTATTAGTAAGAACTAAGTTAATAACTTTGTTAAGAAAACTTTAGAGCTCTGTACGCGCTAGAGCTGTTTTTATAATTACTAGCAAGCTACCTGCAAGGACCTAGTAATTATCTAGCGCTAGTTTAATCTAGTTAAAGGGATAAAAGAGAAGTAGGGTATTGTAGACAATAATATCTACAACTTTAATAAGATAGGCTTTATAATAAGCAAGATTTTATAACAGTTAGTTATTATAAGCTTAGAGAAATATAAAAAAAAAAGCAGGTATAGCTAGGCAACTATAAGTAGGTTATTATAATCTAAGGTATAGGCGTATTAAGTTACTAAATACTACTTTTTGTTATCTTTGTAAGTAAGCTGCTAATTAATATTTAGTTTAAAAATTTCCTTGCTAATAAATTCTTAAAGTTAGTCTTAATAGCTAAATAAATAATTAGCTTACTCTTGCCTAGTTAGAGCACTTTAATACCTATACAAAGGGCTGTACTATTAGTAAGTATTAACTACTTTTTATTATTAGCTATAAAAGCTATTGCTTTATTAATATTTAAAGTCTTTATAATAAGAAAAATATTATTTTCTTTTGCATGCCTGCGCACTTATTTTACTTATTATAGCTTTTTAATGTTGCCTACTTCTTGCTATTAAAGCGCAAGAATAGTAATGCTATTTTAGGCTTAGCACGCAACTATACTAACTATATTAGTAAAGAAGCAGTTTTACTAGTCTTTAAGACTGCTTTTAAGAAGTTTATTATAAAAAAGAATATCTTAGCTAGCTTTAAAGGTGCTAGTCTAGTTTTACATAACTTAGTAGCTATGCTATTAAAGCTTTGTATAATAGTACAGACACTATATTAATTACTATAATAAGTAGCTACCTAGAAGGCACAGACACTACGCAACACGCGTAAAGTTAAAGCTTAAATTAGTTTTATTTAAAAAAGTGTAAGAAAGCGCTGTAGGTCTTCTACTAATTTACTTACTAAGCAGATTATGCAGCTAAGTAAAGGGGCTTAGCAAATAGCACATAAGATAGTGCTTTTAACAAAGAAAATTACTACTTTTTAAGAAGCTTTTAATAAATTAAACAAGCGTAAGAGCTGCAAGTAGTAATACATATAAACAAGAAAAACTATTACTATAGGCAAAATATAAGAAGTATTAGCTAAACAGGCAGGTAGCAGTTGTGGTGATAGTAAGAGTGTATTAAAGAGGGTGCAAGGAGAGAGGCAGTGCAGGCGTTGCAAGCAGACTAGACACAACGCCCGTACCTGTGCGGTTAAAATTAAAAGTGCTCGTAATAGTAATAGATCTAAGAATTAAATTAGCTTATTAGGATTTTTAATTTACTGTAATTAATAGCTGTTATAATGTTGCGAAGTCGCCGCGCTAGTGGGGCGTGATCAGCTTACTTGGGTGATCAGCTCATTTGTGAACCACGTTATCTACAAATTATTAAATTGCAATGTTTTTAAATATCATTCTAAAGAGTATACTATCCTACACAAAGAAGTTTACTACCTACTTCTTTTTGACTTGTAGTTCTTGTAGTTCTATTCCCTTAAGAGTCTTAAAGTTCACTAAAAACTAAACATATTGCTCTAATTTCTTAGAGAACTCTTAACAGAGTATCCTTACTTGTCCTACTAGTACTAGTGCATTTATACTTTTAAATATATAGTTCATAAACTCCTCTAGGTCCTCCTTAAGTTCTAGAAGTAGTTTTTTATTATTAGCTTTTAGAGACCTTGACAGTGCATTTGTAACAACATTCTTCTTTCCTAGTATATGCTTAATGTTAAAGTCCTATAGAAGGATTGTTAATATCTACCTATTTATTACTAATCCTAGATTGTTAGTTAACAAACACTTTAGTTAAGCAATAAGAGTCGCAGCGTTATTTTCTATAGTAAAGTAAACACTATAGAGGTAAGTGCAAAACTTCTTAAAAGCCTATAGTACAGCTTTATATTCTAACTTAGTAAAGTGTTATTGCCTTTTTTATACTAACTATAGTGTGCTTTTAAACTGTACTAGGTGTTGTTTATTGTCTTTTTTAAGTTGCTCTATGCAAGCTCCTGCACTATCTTAACTAGCATTGGTTATTAAGAATATCTTATAGTCCTCAGTGTTAGTGTAGTCTAGGTTTGCAAGTGCAGGTGCTTTATATATAACTTGTTTTAGTATAAACATTACAGTGTCTTGCGCATCTCCCTATTTAAAAGGAGTATTGTCTTGTAAGAGTGTAAACAGAAGTTTAGTAATCTTAGCAAAGTCCTTTACCTACATATAATAATAGACACATATGCTTATAAACAATCGCACCTCTCTCTTATTCTTGTATAGTAGCTAGTTTATAATCTTCTTAACTTTCTTTTAGTTAGGATAGTAACTCTAAAAACTAATCTTATAGCCTATAACCTTAAGTCTTTCTATAAGAAAGTAACACTTCTTTCTTAAAACAGTGCCTCTAGCTTGTTTAATATTAGCTAGCACTTTATCTAATTATATTATATGTTTAAGGATATAGCGTCGCACTCTTAGCATTAATTCTTCTCTACTATAATTAGTCTTTGGTCCTCCACATGTAATGTTATTAATAAAGGGCATAGTATTAGGCTAGTAGTTTTTTTAGAATTTTTTTTATAACTTGTTAGAATACTGCTATAGAGTTAGCAGCGCCTATAACTATTATGCACGACCGTATAGGCCCTATAGGCGTTTAGAATATTGTTATATCTCTGCTTTGTAGGTGTAGTGTGATTTAATTATATCCTAATAACAAATTTATAAGTAAAAAAATCATATAATCTATAAATCTCTTAGAGAACTAATCTGCTATTAGTAGAAGGTTTATATCTTGTATAGTAACTGCATTTATTCTTTGTGCATTGCTAATTCATCAAACACCTTTGTCCTTCTTTAGTACTACGTGCTATAGATTGTGATGTTAACTATTACATTGTTTCTATGTTTCTTAATTTAGGCGGACGTTAACTATATTCACTAGCTATAATTTTAAAGCCTTTAGGACAGCAAAGCCTTGCACTTGCTAAGCTCTATATAGTATTATCTGTTTCTTGTATAGTAAGCATACATTAGGATAGATCTTTTCGAATCCTTTAAATTGCTATAAAAGCGCTCCTTCTCTGTTAAGGAGCAAATATATAAATATCTCCTTTTTTTATAGACTAGAGGTAATTTCTAACATACAGTTTATTAATCTGTTCTTTAGTAAGCCTCGCTCCTTCTAGGAAAGTAGCATATCTTAGTTTAAATAAATAATTGTACAGTCTAGTATCTGCATTACGAACGCTTTGTTAGAGAAGCTTTTATTCCTTTGCCCTTTCTTTCTAGTCTTCCCGTCTAAATTCTATTAGTATCTCCTGTCAAGGCATATTAATAGGCTAAACCTTCTGGTCTACAGTTTTGTGTATAGTATAGAGACTATAGTGTTGTTAGGTAAATTGATATAATCTTTTTCGCAACAATTAACAATTAAGCTTATATATAATTAAAAATTTACTAAGATATATTTCCTTGTAGAGTCCTTAGACTGTCTCATTGCGTAAGTAAACTCTTAGTTTATCTAGGCTATCTAATTATTCTTATTGTCATTCGTGTACAGCATTTTAAAATTACTAAATCTAACTATCAGATCTAACTATGCAGCTTTCTATATATATTTTACTACAGCTGCTTAAAATTTGCTGTCTGCTGTGTTAGTAATTGCATGCACCTGTACATTGCTTACTGTTTCTCTATCTAAGTCTTTGTTAGAGCCTTTATTCCTGATTGTCGGCGCAGGGTAATTTAGAGATAGATTAGACACAGCAAAGACTGCGTTTCTAGTACTATTCTTAGAGAGAACTTAGTATATAATGCGCCTAAACGTATTATACAGTATTGCTATCCTCGGGCATGCACACTAAGGCCCTCCTAGAATTATAAATCTAGTAACATTAGCAACAATCCTAAATGTAGTTCTAATAGTTACTGCCTCTGTTTTATTTTTATTATTCTTTTTTTAATTGCAGTTTAACGTCCTTTCTCAGCCTAAGGCTATATAAGACGTGCAGGCTAGGCCTGCAGGTATCTATGTAGAGTTTTCTAATATATTTTAATTTCAAGGAGGGGTTTATCTAAATAAAGGTAAGGCTCGTAGCCTAGGGTAGTTTTAATAAGTATCTCTCTTAGTCCTTTGTAAGGCTTAAAGCCTAGAGTAGTTTTAACAAGTAACTCTCTTAGTCCTTTGTATTATAAGAGGTAAGTAGAGCTAGTATGCTAGTCTAGTTATCTTTTTTTCTGTCTTATTTATTGTTGTTGTTGTTGTTGTTGTTGTTGTTGTTGTTGTTGTTGTTGTTGTTGTTGTTGTTGTTGTTGTTGTTGTTGTTGTTGTTGTTGTTGTTGTTGTTGTTGTTGTTATTATTGTTGTTGTTGTTGTTGTTGTTGTTGTTGTTGTTATTGTTGTAGGCTATGCTAGCTGCCCTCTTGTATTGCTTATATAGGTACTAAGCGATTCAGTATAAGGTTGATATTTAAGGTCAGTATATTAAGTTAGTATAGGGGATTTAGTGTAGGTAGATAGCTAGAGGTCTAGCTATCAATTCTAATGTGTAGGTCGATATAGGAGGTCGGTATATCGAGTCAGTATAGGGATTTCGAATAAAAGCTAGATTAATAGATCTACTAGTTTACTAAGCTAATAAACTTATTATACCTAAGTAGAAAGCTATTGTTTTGTTAAGTAGAAGTTGTATTGTGCCTTTAATTGAACTCCAAAATTAGCTTACGCACAGACTACTTACAGAGTTTTTAATAGTTAACCACTCTGTTTCTTTACAACTAGCCAGCGCGCGCGCCACAACACCTGCACTAAGCAAGCAAGTATTAGAGACTGATTTTAGGAAGGCGTTTGAGATAATTAAGACAAGAAAAAGGCAAAGCTAGACCTTTTTCTCGCCTTAAAAAGTTGGTGTTTGATGTGTACTGTACTATAAAATTGGCGTCTCCTTCTACTAATAGTTTCTATACCAACCCGCAATAAGATCGTTACCTTACTAACCTCATTCTTGCATAATCTAGCTACTAGTAATATCCTGCCCTTGTAGCAGTATGTCTTCATACACTCCAACACCCGTAAAATACTATGTAGATTAGCTTAATAATATTTTAGCTCTTGTTGGTAGTATTTTAGTAGTAGGTACAGCTGTATCTCTAGACAGCGTAACTTCTTAGTTAATTGCGCGACTTGCGTATTTAACCAGCTAATTTTGTCCAAATAAGGTGTAATTAGATCCTCTTCTTAGTCTGCATCTTTTTTTTTCTTTTTTTCTATAGGAACTAGTTGCTTGCTTATTGCTTTGTCCTGTAGAGGTTGTTATTTACCTTAACAGTAGGTTAATTCTTAGGCAGGCTCTAAAGAGGGGCTAGAGATGTTTTATTTAGCTATTAGCAATTAATTCTAATAATAATAAGGTATTAGTAGTCTCCGTATCTCTATCTTAGCGCAGTTTACGCAACTTTTCTAAAGTAATTTGTCTTATTATTAAAGTTAAAAGTTCTAAACCTAAAGGCTTTAGTTCGTAAGAGATTTAGAGGATTCTATCTAAGTTGTTATTAAATGTATTAGTATAAAGCTTTTAGTTAATATCTAGAGAGACTTAGGCTTAGCCGTAGTCTAAACAATCCGCTACAATATTATTTTAAATGCTATTACTAGCTAAGACGAGATTTTTATTATAATGTAACGGCGCAGGCAAGACTTACGGATTACTATTAGCAAAAGAGATTACAGCAGAGGCATATTAAAGTGCGTAGTAATCCACAAATAAGCCTTAATTCTAATAGAACACCTCTAGGCTTTGTACAAAAGGATATTAAAAATCTATAAAGCAACTATAGATCCTAAGCTGTCTTTATACATGCGACCTAGGCCAGAACTAGGGTAGGTCTGATACTAGTCAGATGCGGCCTAAGTAAGATAGCGGTGAGAACAAAGAAGTTGTAACGTGTTTATTACACATTTATTAAGGTGTTAAAGATAGTAGTTGTTGTTAAAGTTGACATAAGGTTCTAAAAAATAAAAAGTAACTACCCTCTACTAATTAATTGCAAAAGGTAAAAAGAATTTTGTGTAGTTATAAAGATTTAAAGAGTAAGTAAATACAAACTTAGGCTACTAAGTAATAATTTACGTTAGAAAAATTTGCTAAGGTGTAAGGGGTGGCTTTAGGCAATAGTACTTGCTTTACACCACAGAAGATAGTGAGAGATAACTTTAAAATAATAACGTGTGTATTTTAAGCAATAATACCTGCTGGTATTCTTAAGGGCGAGGAGCCCCTTATAAACACAATTATAAGTAGGCGAGCTAACAAATAAGCAAGCTTAGTAGACCTAGCTAACATGTAACTATTTGTAACAGAGCCTCCCTCTCTAGTCTAGCGTTCTAATAGCCTTAAATCAACTCTCTAGACTGTATAAGGATAGTTTAGTAAGGAGCACGTCTTACTTACGGCTTAAGTGCTCTCAAAACGCGTGTTACCTGCAGTTTAGGCGCGTAACAAGCTCTAGGCTTAAGTCTTTGTAGTGTTGTTGTAGTAACTCTTAAATTTGTTGTTTGTTTCTTAAAATTTTTTAGAGGTAAAGGTAAGAGTGTGTAATTGTTATAGGTAATTTATGCAAGGTAATGTTTGCTGTAGTAATAGAAAATTTTTTAGTATATTTTTTATAATCCTTGTTTTGCTTAACATATTTAACACGTAACTTTAACGCACTTACTACGCAACTAAATAATAAGCTCTAATTTTTATTATAGTTTACTATCTAAATTCTAAGTATATTAAGAAGTTGTACTTATAAGATGCTTAGCTGTATAAGTTTAGTATACTTAAAAAAGCTACTAATCTTATTGCCTTGTATGTAACGTGCCTGCGCTACGTATAAAATATTACTTAATAAAAAAAGATTTATAAAAAAACTAAGCATTATTATTATAACTAATGTGCTAAAAGCAACTATAGTAGTTATACTAAGGTAAGTTTTTTTATTTTTTTAACTGCGCTGTAGCTAATTTAAATAAGTTCTTAAAGCGCTTAATAAGCGTTTAAATTGTCTATACTAACTTTGTGCTCGTTTTAATACTGCAGTTACTAATACTAATATTTTAAGAACTAACTCTACTATTATTACTGCTAGCGTTAAGCTTACGCAATACTAGCGCTAATTTAACTTTAAGCTTTTTAACTGCTGCTGCGTTGCTACGCATACTAGTACTTTTTTAAAAGTTCTTACTTAGGTGCTAATAACTTTACTTTACTAATTAAGCTTAATTTTAGTAAAGTAGTGCTGTATAGCAGCTATTCTTAAATTAATTGCTAGTTATGCGGCTAAAATTACTAGTCCCGCTAGTAATAATAAAGATAATAATAAGAGCTTAGGTAACAATAACGTGCTGCTTTTTAGGCGCGACTTAGGCGCAGGTGGCACGCATAACAGTAGTGCTAGAAGTAGTAGTAGTAATATAGGTAGTAATAATAAGGTTTATGCTAGTAGTAAAGAGATTTTTAATAATAAGTCAAAGTAAGTTGTTTTTGTACTTATAGTTTTGTTTATTTAAATACCTAATTTGCGCCTTAAGTGCACAGCAATAATGTTTAGTATATTCTTTTACCGCGCTTAAGATATAATAATTTTTGCTTATGCTTATATTTCTTAATTAGTTTTTCTATATTCTTAAACTATAATACTAGAGTCTAAGTATTTTATAATTTGTTATAGCCTTTCTATTATAGCTAATACTCTAGCTAGCTATTTTAAATTTATTTCCCTAATATCTTTTTAACTTTCTAAATCTCTTTACCTTTAAAGCTAATTTCTAGTGCCTAAGTATTATCTTCTTAACTACTGCGTAATTCTTATTGTTCTAGTAAAAAGATGTAGAAGACATTATAAATGCAATAATAAAGTAGTAGTTGTAGTTAGTAAGCCTACATTCTAACTACCTTTTATACTTAGAATAGTCTTATAATCTTACTAAAAAGCTTCTTACTAAGTTTGTAGGCTAGGCTAATATTTTTCGTGCTAAGGCAAACTAAGTCTTTTTAGTAAAATATTTTTAGTTTATAATTTTTATTAAAGTATTAGTATTAATATTTTTATACTGCTAAGAAGTGTGTTTTTGCTATTGTACGTGTGTTGTGCATGCGCTACACTTTGTTTACGGCATTTAGTACCTCCTCTTCTAGCCTACTATCCTTAGGAGGCATTGTAAGCAATAAGTGCTTGCTATATACTACGTAAAAATGTATTATTTTTATTAATTTATAGACAGAGTTGTTGTATGCAAATTATGTAGTAAAAAGAAATAACACTTAATTATTTTGTTTATTTAAGGCGAAAGTCTTTAGGTAACGTGAGCCACAAGCGAGCTAATTACACAAGCAAGCTGATTACTTTGCTAAAACAATACCACCTCCTGCTATCTATTACAATATCACAACTACCTAATCTTGAATTACTTTCCTGCGTAGATAGGCTAATCCTTGCTATCTAAGCTATAAAATTTAATATATTACTAAGTTAGCGACGCGCTGCTACTATCTACAACGTTCCTTAAAGCACGCTTAGTACCTAACGCGCTAAAACACCTGCCTAACGCAATATTTATTCTAATTTATTAAAGCTAGTAAAGCATAAGGAAAAGACAATAATTTAGTATATAAAAAAGCTTAACGCGCAAGGTTTTGCTCCTTAGTACCTAGGTTAGCTAGAACTAGGCTACTAACTTTATACGCTGTAAGCCTAGTATTAAATCTTAAGTAACTAGGCAGCGTAATTTTTAGAGAGTTCTATACAGCAATCTAGCTATTATTATCCTCTAGTTTAATCTTGTACGTAGCGTTAAAGCTACGTATAGTATTTTAGACAAAGATACTTATAACTTTAACAAGACTAGCTTTTAGATAAGTGTTAGAAAGTTAGTAAAAGTAGTTACAGTGTCTAAAAGGCGCCTTAAGCTATTAGGAGTTTAGCCTAGCAATTATAAGTAAGTAATGTTAATTGCTACAATTAGCGCTAGAAGCTAAGTTACTTTACTCTTTCTAATCTTTAAAGCAAAGCACTACAACTAAGCCTAGTACTATAACTCTAAGAATTAGAGAATAGGTGTTATTAATAATAGTTAGACAACAAATAAGCTTAGTATTGCCTAGCTACAGCACTTTATCTAGCATACAGAGGCTTAAACAGTAGATAGTTACTAGCTACTTATTCTTAATAGCTATAAGAGCTATAAGTTACTTGCCTTTTAAAATTTATGCAAGGAGAATAAGATTATTACTTTCTATATACTTTTACACGCTTTCTATATCCTACAGCCCCTTAATGTAGAGTGTTTTGCTCCCTTAAAGCAGGCGTATAAGAAGGAGATTAATGTTTTAGTAAATAGCTATATTAACTATATTAACAAGAAAGCCTTCTTAACTACTCTTACTTAGGTATTTAGTAGCGCGTTCTTAAAAAAGAATATTATATCTAGCTTTTAAGCAACTAGCTTAGTACTATATAACTTAAAAGTAGTGTAATTAGCGCTTATATTTAACTAGATTTAGAGGCACTATAGCTTATTACTAGCATTAATTATTAAGATAATAAGGCAGTTTAAAAAAAAGGCAGATATTATAGTATACTCTTAAGTGCTTTTAGCAGCTAAAGTAGCTAACTTTAAAGTAGCAAATAAAGCTGCTTCTAAGCGTAAAAAGCATAAAAAGAAGTAAATTTAAGAAGGAGGGACTTTATTACAGGTAAAGGCTAAGGCAATAGTTAAGCAAAGAGACGTTAATAGTTAATTTAAGAAGAAGGCGCGTGATAAAAGGCTGCGCGCAGGTAGTAGTAGAGGTAGTATCTAACGCTGTAAGACATGCAGTAAAACTAGGCATAACAAGCGCACATGCTAAAAAAATACAGTAAAAGTAGATAATTAATTTAAGCTACTGTACGTTGTAATAGCTTATTATAGTGTTAAGTTGTTCGCGTTTAAATATAAAGTACTACATTTAGTAATCAGCTCGCTTGTGTAATCAGCTCGCTTGTGGCTCACGTTATTACTTTATTGTTTAATTTTAGTGTTTAGTTTGCCTATTTGTCTACAAGTAGAAGGCTGTGCTTAGCCTACGCTTTACTTACAGCTAGTAGTATATTTCTATCTAAAACGCTAAGGTAAAGATTAAACTGCAGTTAGATATAATGCCTTTCTAAATTCTATACTTTGAAATAATATGTTTAAAGTAGGATTTTATAAACTATTTTACATTTTACGTTTTTAATGTAAGTATATAAATTGCTATTTTTAAAAAGTAATTAATAGTTATAAAAATTATATTAAACACGCAGCCTAAATAATTTTTTGCTAGTAGTAGCTTTGTAATAAAAATAAAGCTTACTTTTTTAAAAATCTTATTAAGAATAGGTAATAGTAACAACTAACTGTATTTACTGTGTTTTAAAGCTTTGCTTTTTTAGCATACTGCGCAGGTTTTTACGTAATTCTAAATATTATAGCTTAGCTCTAGCTAGTAATATAGCTTGCTAATAAGCTTATGCGTCCTACGTGCGCCAAAGTAACCTGCTATACGCGTGTTATAATTCTATAATAGAATCTCCTGCCTAATAGCTTATTCTAGTAGAATATAAATTCTGCTTTTATATTTTAGGACTTCTTTATTGTTAACGCGCTATACTTGCACGCTACTACTATTTTAAGTATATATTGCTTGCGTAGAGTCTGCAACCTACTACAAGGCAAAGGCGTTTTTTTGTTATAACTAGCGTAGTTAATCTATTAAAGCTTTTAACTCTACTGTTACAGGTTTGCTACTAACTAATACTCTAGCTAGAAAGCGTAGTACGCATAGTATACACTTTATAGCACTAGTAGTTTAGGTACTCTCTGTTTTGTAAATGTTAGCTACATGCGTCTTACATGCGCTTTTCTAGCTATACTAAGTTGTAAATTCTTCTATTCTACTCTACTCTACTCTTGCTAGAAGCTTGTTCTGCAGTGTAGGCAATAATTAAGTTAATAATAAGTTCTTCTATTTGTAATCTACTTCTTTTAATAGTCTGTCTGCAGGGTTTGTGTGCCCTAGGCGGTATTTAACTTTAAAATTAAAAGCCCCTAAATACAGAGCCTAGCGTGCTTAACGCTAGTTTAGCTTCTATACAGCGCGTAAGGAGCGTAGGTTGTTATAATTAGTTAACACTTAAATAGTGTATTAAGCGCCTTCTTAGTAGTGTTACTATTTCTTAAAACTCTATATAATAGCTAAAAGTATAAAGTTAGATACTCTATAGTTTAGCTTAGCGTTTTGCAGTTTTTGTAAGTAAAATGCAATAGGATGCTACTTTTTGTCTTTAAATAATTAAGATAATATGCCTAATATAGTAAAACTTAAAGCATCTATCTCTACACAAATTATACGTGTATTTTTAAAGTAATATAAAATAGGCGCATATATAAAGCGTTGCTTTAGCCTTGTAAAGGCAGCGTATGTATCTTTATTTTAGTAGAACAACTGTTTCCCTTTTAAGATATTTGTAAGAGGTGCTGTTTCTATAGTATAATTCTTAATAAAACGCTAATAGAAATTTATAAATCCTAGAAAAGACTGCAGCTCTTTAATACTAGTAGGTGTAAGCTACTACTTAATAGTAGTAACGCGCGCTAGATCTGCGCAGATACTGCTTCTTGTAATAATAAATTCTAAGAAATAAACTTTACTTAAAGCAAATGTGTACTTTTTAAAGATTACGTAAAAACCTACTTTTTGCAAAAATTTAAGTACAGCGCGTACAGCATTCTAGTGTAGCGCAATGTTGTTATTATAGGTGTAGAAAAAGATATTATTTAGATAAACTACGTATATGTAATCTAAGTGCCTTTTTAAGCTTTATTAATATAGGCTTAGAAACTTGCTAGGGCGTTAGTGAGTTTAAAAGGCATAATAAGATATTTAAAATGTCTATATTATGTTCTAAAAGCAGTCTTCTACTTATCTCCTGCCTTAATCCTTAGATAATAGTAGGCGTCCTTAAGATTTAATATTGTGTAGTAGCGTGCGCCTAAGAGGCGGTCTAGTGTCTCTCTAATTAGAGGGAGCAGGCAATAATTTTTTATTATAACAGCGTTAAGACCCTAATAATTTACGCAAAGGCAAAGAGTTCTATCTTTTTTTAGTAGAAATAGTATTAGAGCGCCTGTAGAGCTAGTGCTGTAGTAAATTCTTTTTTATAGTGCTTCCTTAATATATTCGCAGAGCACTTAAAGCTTACAAGAAGAAAAAGTATAAAAAGGCTTATAAGGTAGTTCTTTTTCTTGTTAAATAGAAATTGCGTAATCTAAACTTTTTAGTTATAGTAAAGTCTTAGCAGTATTATGATTAAAACTATTAGCGTAATCTTATAACGCATTAGGTATATACTACACTTGCGCTGCAGATACATTTAGCACATGTGCCTTAGGTTTAATACTTGCGCTATTACTTTAAAGTACTTTTAAAAAATAAGTTTTTAAATTTGTAAGTTTTGCGTTCTTTAAGAATACTTTAATAGCTACTAAGTTAATGTTTGCTCTTGTATATCCTTAACGCTACATCTGTCTTCTACAGTTAATATAAATGCCTTTCTAGCTAAAAAAAAAGGTTACTAAGCAGTAATAGTGCGCTTTTTTTATTTACTTTGTACGCAGTAACTTTTGTAATGCGCTCTACGCTATTATTATTTGTTAAGCGTAACTAGAGCTTATATACTGTGTATGTGTTCTGCCTTTAGGTTCTAATCTAACTTAGGCGGGGAAGTTCTATATCCTAAATAGGTTTTAGATTTATCTCTACAGCTGTTTTTTTAACTAATAAGGCTAACATCTGCTTATAGGTCTAAGGTAACCTAAAGTTTTTTTTCTACTTTAGTAGCTAAACGTGCGTAATAAATACGCTGCATTTTTAGTAAAATATTTATTAGAACGCGCCTTACTAATCTTAAGTTTGTAGCAAGGCTTAACCTTTTCCTATTTAATTTATATTAACTAAGATCTTGTTAGAGTTGTTGCTCTAACACCTGTTTACGTAGTGTTCTTTCTTCTAGCATTTAAAGCATATGATACTATCGCTATTCTTACGCTTTTTTAGTGCGTCTAGTGTAGTAGCTGCAGGAGAGTATTTCTTCCTTTTTTTTGTAAAAGTATTTTAGGAGAGCTAATTATGCGTGATAAGTGCTTTCCGCAAATTCTGTTTAAGTGTAGATTTAAGCATAATAAAGTCTTCTCTAGTTATAGAGATTTAATAGTAGTTAGTAGTAGCGTGCTGTAGTTTAGGCTTTAGTTTTGTAAATAAGTACTAGACCTATTGTGCCTTATTATATGTTAAAAGTTAATCTTTAAGAATATTAAGATAAGTCGCAAATAATTAGATAGTTTAATCTTTTTACTATATAGCGTACGCATGCGTAGTTGCTGCTTTAAGGCTGTAGTTAATAAAGTTTAAAAGCAAGTTAAGCATATTTTACTTAAAGTAATCCTAAGTTAGTACTTCTCTTTTTACCTTAAACGAACGCTTAAAATAAGTATATTAGAGCTTTTAAGCATTTACCCTAAAATACTATATTACTTAAATTATTTTATTGTTATTCTTCTTAAATTCTTGTAGCAGTAGCTAAAATGCTACTTTACAGAAACAGGTAAACTAATAATGTTCTTTAAAAGTTTTACCTTAGTATTTAGTTAGGGTTTTAGGTTTTAGCGTGCGTTGTATATGCGTAGTAAGTGCTGCTTCAAGTATATTTTGCGTGTAGGATAATATAGTTAGTACTATTAGTATATTTAAGATTTCTCTTTGTTTCATCTTTTCTAGTTGTACTACTTCTTTTTTTAACTCTTATAATTGTTGCAAGAATTAAAGTTTATTGTGTTACTTTTTTACAGCATTAATGCGTTCTTTAAGCATTGCGGGTGCGCTTTAAGTGCGCTCTCTAGGCGCTTTAGGCGTAACAGGCCTTAATAAGATTTAAGGGGAGTTAGAGAGTTTAAATGTAGTAGGGCTCTAGCTTTGTTAATTGCCTTAAGTGTTAAATTGCGTTGAGGGAGCTATCTCTAGACTATTAGCCTGTAGGAGGAGGTATTATTCTGTAAGAGGTGGCTTTAGGCAATAGTACTTGCTTCACACTATAAAAGATAGTAAGAGATAACTCTAGAATAGTAACGTGTGTATTTTAAGCAATAATACCTGCTGGTATTCTTAAGGGCGAGGAGCCCCTTATAAACATAATTGCAAGTAGGCGAGCTGACAAATAAGCGAGCTTGGCAGACCCAGCCAACACGCAACCATCCGTGACATAAGGTAATAAAAAACTGCACTAGTTAAAATGTGTCTAATAGCGATTGCTAGCCTATAGCTAAAAACATGATTGTAGTAGAATTGTAATACAACTGTAATATAATGTATCAAAGGAGAGAAAGAATACATATATACTGCAACAGAAGCCAGCAGAACTTTATAAAGCTAAAGATAATGCTTCTTAATCACTAGCTTTTAGTTTTAAACAGCACTATATATAAGAAGTTAATATATAATACATTGTAATAGCGTGTAATCTCTGTAATAAGTGTTTCTTTATCCTTAACTGTTATTTAAAAATAAAAAGTTTTCTTCTTGTACACTTGGCCCCTAAGCTAGTCTAGCTAAAGCTAATCATGCAGACATTTGATTTTTTTAACCATTTGTAAACTTAGCTCTTTTGAGACTTTGTAACTATATTTGTTATAAACAACTTTAAAATCTGAAATAGTTCTATGACCAAAGATGATGTTAAGCTTTAAGCTAGCAAGTTATAAAAAGCATACAAGCTTTTTAGAGTGTTCGCTAGTACTAGCGAAGTACTGAAAATACTTTGCTTTAGTAAATTTTTTCTTCTTGTTGATTATGCATAAGCCAAAGAAAGAAACCATCCATAAGTTAGGCTAGCTGTTGCATAACGTTAAAATAGCGATAAAAACGAAAGAGGCAAGAAAGGAGAAGTAGGCTTTCTATCGCTAGCTTTATAATAGAAGTCTTTCTTACGCGTATAGCTTCTGCTTACTAAATAAGCTTTTGAATTAATAAATTAGAAAGTACTTTGTATATTATAAGTCTTAGCCTTTTAAAAGCTTTATAGCAAAAAAAAACTATTTTATTAAAGTTGTATATACTCTTATAGCTACTACATCTGTTTCTTAAAATTGAAAAAAGTAGCTAGGTAATACCAAAAAAAGCTTTAAAACTATTGCTAGGGGCTATGTTACTTACTTAGTAGGCTATAGAGCCTTTAACATATACTATATATATGCTCTAGCGCTTACCTTAGTTATTACAACATATGATATTACATTCAATGAGACGCTTAAATACTAAAGACTAGCTTATAAGCTGCTCACGCAAGACGCAGTTTTAATAGTAAATACTTTAATATCAAAATTGAATTAGTTAAGCTAAAAGAGCTTTTAAGCAGCTTACAGATATTAGTCAAGAGCAGGTAACGATATATAAAGCTATTGATCTAATAAGTAATTCCTTTATAATAAAAACAATTAAAACTTATTATAGTCTCTGTGAAGTAACACCCTAACAGTATATAAAAAGCGTTAGGTTAACGCTGTTTAAGGAATTTATATAAAGCAAAAAAGTTTTTTAAGATAGCTACTAATGCTTAATGTAGCACTGGCGCCTCTTATACTAAAAGTATAATTATTAAGGTAAGGCAATTTAGTCTGAAAGACGATAAGTAGTAGTAATAAGCTGCTTAGCTTTTAGAAATTATGAACTACTAGTAGACCAAGCTTAATGAACACGCTAAGACTTTTGAGGTTTTAAGAAAGAGTAGAAATTACTTCTAAGAAAACCTAGCGTAGTGATAAAGATCTTACAACACTAACTAAAGCTTTTTAAAATTTTCTAGTGAAAAGACTTTATGAAAAGAAGATATAAGAACTTCTTGTAAGGAGCTTTTCAGAGCTAAAAAACAAAAACTAATATAGTTCGGTGGGAGCTGAGAAGGAGCAATTGTTTGATCACCTGAGTAGAAAGTGAATGTATTAATCAACTAAGTGCCACAACAAAGTGTCCAATCACTACCCCCCGTTTATATAGACGCTAGCGGGGCCGTCACGTGAACAGCTTACCAGGATCACCTGATCAACAGGGTGATCCGCGTGTTAATACTCTAACACACCCCCTAGGTCAGTGAGAATCTATTAATCTAAGCAGTGAGCAAGGATTTAATTCTTACTAAATTAATGTTGTTAATTAAGAGGTCTTCTTATAGTCTTAATCTTACTGCCTGATCTTTTATCTCTGTTGTAATATTGTAATGTTGTTTTAATTAAGTAAGCAGCTAGGTCCTATTATAATATTAAAACATTAGATAGACTGTAAGAATCGCGTAATTAGTCTGTGTGCAATTACTACAAATACTAATTGCGTCTGCTGCCTCTGTAAAACCCTTAGCCTTACTACAATATTAATTACTAAGTTTTTCTAATCTTTAACGCACCCCTATTACTATTAATATAGTAAGCCTTGTTGCCTTACTGTTCTCTTACTAATTCGCTGCTAATCTTTCTAGTGTAGTCTGCCCTTAATAGCAACGAGCGTGAGCGTCGCTTAGAAAGTTGTTGTTAAGAGCGTAATTATTGCTTAGAAAGCCTGCGCTAGCAACGTGAGAATAGTGCTAAGTATAAACATTGCGCGCGTTAAAGCTTATTTAACAATAAGATTTAGCAAGCAGCTAATTTTTAAGATAATAAGAGTTTGTTGCCTCTACTCTTTAATCTGTACGCGCACTTTAAGACTTCTAGTGCCTTAGCTTAGAGACTAATTGACTTGCCTATTAAATTAAGTCTGCTGTTAAGCCTTTATTTAAATTTTATTTAAACTAAGAGGCTAACTAAGAGATTAATCTAGCGTAAGAGCAAGACTGTTTAAGAGCTTATTTAAAAGTTAAAGCGGATTACTACTTAAGCAACGTTAAAAGAACAGTATTATAATAACAGTGATAGCCTATATACGCCTAGTAAGCTGTTTACAAGGCGCAACGCGCCTCTATCTACTTAGAAAAAGGCGTTTATAAGCTCTTTAGAGATTGCTGCTAATTTATTACGTTCTTGCGTTCTTCTGTGTAAGCGCTGTATAGAAAAGTTACTTAATAGTTTATATGCTAAGTGCTGCTTTAATTAAGTTTAAACTAGTAGTTAAGGTAGTACTTGCTGCAACGGTTTTCTGTCTTACACATGCTATACTATTAATAATAATCTTACTAATTGTTTTATAGCTATGTATAAAGATAAAGAGGTAATTTTTAAATATTTAAACTTCTTGCTTAGACTGCTAACTAATTATTAGGGATAGAACAATAATAGGTACTAGGTTAACAAGCATAAGCTGCTTAGCGACATTATTGCTCGCCGCAGAGAGATTAACAGTAGTGCTATGTCTACTAGAAAGCCTTCTGCGCAGAAGCCCTTAGTTAAAAATCGCCGCGCTTAAGAGATGTCATCTTGCAGTTTTGCTGCCCCTGCTCTAGTAAGCGTCTTCAATCTAGGTTATAATGCTAAGGATTATTTGCGCTGGACACAGCCTGCTTAGCAGGCTATAAGTCTAAATTAAGGTTGTCCTTTTACACAAGAGCCTTATAATGCGCAGCCTTATATTGCTTATAGTTCTAGTTAACCTGCGGTGCAGCCTGCTTAACAGCCGGCTTATAATTTATAACAGCTGTAGCAACAATAGTTTTAGCTCAAGCAGCAATAGCAGCATTTTCTGTGTTAATTAACGTTTTAAGAACAGCATAATCGCAGAATACCCCTCCTAATTATTCTATATTGACGCGTTCCTAATTATTGTCTTAATTGTTACGTGGACTAATTATATAAGTATGTTAGTGTAAGATAATAATTGTCTCGCAACTTAATTTACAGAAGCAATAGATTAGATTTACGCCTTTATGCTGCTTGCCTGCGGACCCTAGCTATTTCAGCTAGGATAGCAAATAACGCGCTTAAACTTGCTGAAGCTTAAAAGGCTAAGCAAGACTTGCTAATAGAGTCTAGCAAGTATAATAATTCTAACGCTTACTAGAAAGCTTGTTCTTAGTTCTAGTTTTTAGTTTTTAGTTAGTTTAGCTTATTTATCTTCTGCTTCTTCTAAGCAATTAAGAAAAAAGTTAGCTTAGTATATAAATGTTACTGCTTAATACAAATCTCTTGCTTGTTAATTATTATTACTTTTAATTAAGTACTTAACTTGCTAAAGGTTAAGTAACTACTTAAACTTCTTAAACTGTTGTTAAGTAAGCGACTTAGGTAGTTTATTAGCTAGCATAATTGCTGTTTCTATGTACTTAACCTAAAATAATTCTTTAGCAAATTCTTGCCGCAGCTATATATTTTGTGTATCTATATGTCTTGAACAAGTACTAATCTGCTTATTCTTCCTAACTACAAGCCTAATTGTTAATTAATTATTATACTAGACTGTTTAAACTTCTTCTAGATTAAGAAACAGCTTTTAAAAAAAATGTTTAAGAGCTATAGCCTCCTTAGTAGTTTGCTTAAGGGCAAGCAGCTTAGCCTTAGTAGTTAACGTAGTTACTTTTGTCTGCTAAGCTGCCTTCTAAAATATTAGACTACTATATAAAATAGCTATATATTTATAGAATAATTAATAAGTTTCCTAATTATCTGCAAAGAAAGCATCGCCTGTAATTATTAAGTCTAGGCTACTATAGTTTCTATATTAGATCGCATCCTATCTTGTCTAATAGAGATACATAAATACTTGTTTAACAGCTTTTATATATTAATTACTAAAGTTTGTAAGAAAGTGCAGGAGCTTTAAAATTGAGTAAGCAACATCTAGTTTAAGCATAATAGCTATATATAGTACTAATTTAACTTTTTCTTAGTAAGCTTTAATCTCTTTTTAGTTGCTTTGCTAGTGTTCTTAATTAGCTCCTCTAACAGCAGTAGAGTCTTTAGAAAGCTACTATTTTTTAGCTTAAACTTTTCTACAATCTTGTTAATATACGTATTATATATAAGCGTAATTATTTGCTTTTTACAATTTCTAATTACTTACATACTAAAAAACTATTTAACTAATCCTTATTCTTATATCTTATATTTATCTATAATCTTTAACAAAACATTTAATACTTTATGCTTATAATTTTTTGCAAAAAGTAGCAGGATATTATCTATGTAAAACAAAACTAGGATTCTTCTTTCTTAATTAAAAAATAAGTAGAGCTTCTTTAGTAAGGCAATTAGTTTAATTTCCTTTAGTAATCTTGAGAACTCCTTATACTATAATAGTAGCAAGTCTTACAATCTATAAAGTGCGTAGTTAAGCTATACGCACTTTCTAGGCTTCTTAAAGCTATCTAGTATCTTACAGATTACTAAGTTGTCTACCGTAATTAATATATTAAAAAATGCTCCCATAACATTATATTGCTTAATCTCTAGATTATTCTTAGCAGCAATAGCTATTACTACTTTAAACAACTTAGCTACTAACGTAGCAGCATATGTTAATTAATTAATTCCTTCTTCTAGAAATTACTTCTTACAACAATCTGCGCCTTGTATCTAAAAATAAAGCTGTTCTAATTAAACTTATAGATCTAAACTTACTTTATAAGTATGAGTTAATTATCCACTTCTTCTCTTAATATTTAAGTCTAAGTCTTATTTTTACTTAACTAATTAATCTCTTTCCTGCAGGCATCCTTAAACAAAGCCTTTATAAAATACTAGAGCAATTACTTTTATAATTCTAGCAGTTTAGGTAGATTATTGTAATACAGTTGAAGGTTTCTTATATTTAGTTTATGCTTAGTAAGAAAAGCTGCTTTAACTACATAATTAAGAGTCTTATAGCTTGCTTAGTCTTCCTAGGTTGCTTACACACCTAGCAGGTAGGTATTACAGAAATTAATTTCTAATTGATCCTTATAATCTACAATTAATGCATTAGTACTACCTATACTTTTACTTTGTAGTTAATAATTAGAATCTTAAGTTGCGTCTTTATGCTTACATCTACCGTCTAGCTTACGTAGTAGAAGACAACAATTTATAAGCTAGTCTAGGCTTTTGCTAGCAATTCTAGTACTAAGTCTAGTAAGTAGAGGTTAAGCTTGTAATTGCTTACCCTGTCTGCTATTTAAAACCTAGCATCTTAAACTACAAGATAATCTACTATTTATAACTTACTCGCTCTAAGCAAGGGTTCTATTACAATTAGCTAGCGTGTTAGAGTCTTTAGGCACAATTTATGAGACTAGTAATAAGTTATTAGGCTTATTATAATTATAGAGCACTAAGCCCCTAGGTAATAATGAGTTAGCTCCTCTAGGTAAGCGCACTACTGTTTAACTGTTAAATACCCTGCAATTAACCGCGTTGTCGCTCTCTAAAGTCTCTAGTTTAGGAGTTAGTTCTAGAGTAGCAAGACTAGTATCTTGCTACTAATCTAAGCAAATTCTTAATAGTGCATTAGCCTTGTGCTCTATTTACTTAGCGTCTTCTAATCTATTTTTTTTTAGTAAGCAGGCCTTCCTTACTACTTAACATAGTAGATAGATTACGCTTAAGGTTTTTAGTAGTTAGCTACGTATTCTAATCCGCTCTTCCTTAAATAGGCGAGAGAACTTCTAAATTTTTTTTTTAGATTAACTAGCTCGCCTTTATAAAAGATTTCTATAATATTAATTGCCTAATTCTTCAGTAGCTCTTTCTTACAACATTCTTTATAGAACAAATACTTATTAAAGGTTATATTACAGGTAGTAATCACCTAATGAAGTGTAGATACTTATATATAGTATATATTAAAGGCTTAATAACTAACTAAATAACTAATATAGCCGTAAGGATTAATCTTTAATTTTTGATAATTGCGCCTAGCTGCCTTCTTTCTGTTTAATCGGTAGGCTTAGCAGCTATAGGCACAAATTCTAATCTAGTCTAGGCGTAGATTGGCAGTCTAATGTTCAATTACAAGTAGTTAATAGTAGTAGAAATATTTCTTAAACTATTTTTTTAGCACCTAGTTAGAAGATTAGTAGCTATAGATTTTAGTAAGGCTTATTCTATGCAAGTAAGCCGCCGCATCTATAATTACTAGCTAGAGCTTAGCTAGTAGATTAGCGCTTATGCGCATCTTAATAGCCTTTGTAACTAGCTCTTAGCTAGCTCTCTCTACCAAGCCATTAGGCTTATAAGTTTATATCGGTGGCGTTTTAATTATAATCTTTTTCTCTATTGCCTATCCCTTATATCTTAATTGCCCCCTTTAAGGCAGTGTAGCAGTGTTGTTATCCTAATAAATTTCTACAATCTTCTACTAATATTCTTTCTTAATCTTTACAGTAAAGCCTTTAATTAAAAGCATAATATTGTTTAGTGTCTTTAACTAGATATTATAATTATATAGCTTGCCTAAGTAGTTTTTCTTAATAATTAGTGCCTATTTCTTAAGCAGTTAACTAGTTAAAAGATTAAACAGATTTTATAAGATCTTATAAAAAAGTTAAGGTAATCTTTCTCTTAGTTGCTATAAAATTACTTGTAAGGCATAAGCTATTGCGCAGTAATTACATTTTAATAGCTTTTTGCTAGAAATTTTAACATTCTACGCTAAGCAGACTAGAGCTTTAATAGCTTGTTGTCCTAGGTGTTCTAATTATTAATACTATAGATCCTCCTTACTAGTGCGCACCTAAGGTTTCCTTAATCGTGCTACAGCGCTTACTAGCAGTAGTTAAGCAATGTAACAAGAAAGTTGCTTGTATTTAATAAATAGAAGATTAAAGTAACACTCTAGGTTAATTAAAACAACGTTTTTCTTAATTGTTCTAAATCTTATAGTATAATTATATCCTAAATACTAGATGCCTGCCTGCTTAAGCCGTGCTTTAGAGAAAATATTAACGTAGAAGCCTAGTACAAACTTAACGTTAGTAAGCAGAAAATTAGCTATCTTAAAGCTAGCCTTGCTATACAGGATGTTCTTAAGCAGCCTATTTCCTATTCTAGCAACTAGAATAGATTAAGTGCCTGCCTTAACAGTCTCGTCCTTAATATCTTCGCGATAGGTGCCTAGTACTAGGTAATTAATGCTATTAACTAAGTAGACTACTGCTCTACTATCTATAATTGTATAAAAGGACAACGCATAAGAGGTAAAGGCTGCGCTAAACACGTTGATACTAATTTCCTTAATTAACTCCCTTAAGTGAATTAGTACTAAAACTAATAAGCTAGGGTACGCTCTACTTAGTTTATTAGCAGCTAATCTGCTAGTGCTAGCCTTCTAGCACTTCCTCTTAATCTAGGTGCGCAGCGCTGCCTATCTATCACTATTCTATTACTTAACAATCTTCATTTAACTGTTGTCTAATAGTTTTATTAGTATTTTGTTAGTAGGGATTAATCCTGTAACTGCAGTTTAAAGTTAGAAGCAGTTTCGCAGTGTCTAGAAGTGCTTATTCTCTAATCCTTTATTTAGCTTATAGAGATAAAGATGTAATCGCTTGCCGCCCTTGTTTAACTTTAAGTTATTTAATAATTGTTAAGCTGTCCCTAATCTAGATCTAGATTAGAACTCTGCGTGTCCTTTTCCTTCTAAGAAAGCAATTAACTAATCTTATAATAATACACAAAAGATCTTTCTTAAATTGTTAAGGGTTAATTAAGCTCTACTAAGCGCTATTGCTTATATTAGCTGATTGCGCTTCTTGCGCGACTAGTTTAGTGCGATCTTAGTGCTTAAGGCGTCTAAAAAATTAGTAACTACTAACAGTCTAACTACCTTAAGGAGTAAGTAGATTGTTGCTTATTAATACAAGAGCTGCTACTTAGTAAACTAACGCTGAGGGCCTATTTGTCCTTAGTAAGCCTTATTTAGGTAGAATCTATATTGCGCCCTAATTAAAATACTAAGTGTTCTAATCTGTAGAAGCAAGATCCTCTTTTAGAATCTTTACTAAGGTTTAAAGGCTAGTAAAGTTTTTAGTAATTATGCTTTTTAAGGCGTTTAACAGCAGGTCTAGATATATAGTCTTGCTAATCTAGTTCTTAACATTAGTAATCTTAGCAACCTTCTTTATTTATTAAGTAGTGTTTACTTTATACTTATTAATTAGCTTATTTTAAGAATTTTCCTTATACTTAGTATTAATTATATGAGCCTTGTATTTGTGTTAAGTAATCCTGTAGTGCTCTTGTTCTTAGGCGCTTGCGCTAGGTAGTAGAGCAACAGGCTTTTTAATATTCTTAGGCAACTTAGGATACTAAAGCTCCTAGTAATCTATTAAGCGCACGTCTAGGAGATTAAAATTGACCTAATCCTAGATGCCTTTCTCTAAGCAGTGTAGTCTTAATAGGGCAAACTAGGTTAGCTAATCTAATGAAGCTTTAGGAATTACACCTAAAGCAACAAGCAGTGTATTAGAGAGGTCTATCTTAATAAGATGCTTTTTAGGATTAAGACGTAAGTTATTATTAAGGTAAGCGCAGGATTAAATAGTTAGTAGCTGCATTAACAATGACAGTAGCTTGTAAGTTATAGAATAGATTAGTAGAAGGTTAATTGTATAATTAAGTAGGTAAGAGGTACAGCAGCCTCAGCGATCTGCTGGCTTTACTGTAAGAGAAAAAAAAAAAGTAATAATTGAATAGTTAACCTTCTAGCTTGCTAATTGCGTAGTAGAAACTAATACTACAATTAAGCGGCTAGGCTTATAACTTTAGAAGCTAAGAAGGAGCAATTGTTTAATCACCTAAGTAGAAAGTGAGTGTATTAATTAACTAAGTGCTACAACAAAGTGTCCACTTACTACCTAAGAGACATTAGACAATCTGGCCCGTTTATATAGACGCTAGCGGGGCCGTCACGTGAACAGCCTACCAGGATCACCTGATTAACAGGGTGATCCGCGTGTCAATACTCCAACAAGTTCTCACATAGAGTGTATAGGCCTACACTGCCTATTATATAACCTCTTAAAGGCTTCTAAGCTCAAGGCACTACTTCTTTAGCTTTAGAACTGTAATAGAAAGCAAACTACAGTATATGCTAAAATATTAATAGCTTATCGTTAATTGGATTAGTTTCAAATATACTTTAACACTTTTTTAAAACCTTTCAATAAGTAGAAAAATCTCCACAGCTACTAATATAAGATTTTATTCAAATAAGCTAGCTAGTGTAGAAAGAAATAAAAACTCTATTTTTAAAAAGCACCTAGATAGAAAAAGAGATTTTAAAAGATACTAATCCTCTCTCTCTTAAGTTGGTATTTCCATATGAACTTAGTAAATATAGCTTTTTTCTTGAGTATAAACTACGCCTTATAGCAAAAAGAAACTTGTAGACAAAGAACTTAATATACTAAATATACACTGCAACGCTAGCTACGTAATTGATTAGCTTTAAAATGATAATTACATCTAAAATTAATATAAAATATAGCAACTCAATATAGTAGGCGTATTCCTTAACACTTAGATTAGTAACAGAACAATAGTCCTATGTACACAACAACAGCCAACGTCGACTTTCCTGGAAACTGCTTATAAAGCCTGCAGCGAAGGCGCTAGGGCGCTAAAGAGGGTAAAAGAGTCGCCCTACCCCTCCTGCTAGGAGAAAAATTTCTCAAAAAAGCTCAGACTATATGCCAAGGCATCTAGAGCTAATAAAAGTTAAGGAGCTTATTAAAGCTTAAATCCACCAAGAAATAACAACAACAACAAAAAACAACAGAAAACAATTTGCCTCTAGTAACTTAGGAGGAACAAGAAAGAAACAAATAGAGATAGAGGACAACAATATAACAGTAGAGAACAGCTAAGCTACTACGCTACGCCTAGAAAAGCAAACCCTAGAGCAGGAACTACTAAGGCCTACCCACTATTAAACTAAAAGTAATTTCTTTTCCTTTATTAGAGCTATACCTTAATTCCTAATTAGGAATAAAACACTAAAAGCCTCCTCAGTTAAAGAGGCGCTTAAAATTGCTAGAAACCTAGTAATTTAAGCTACTAACTTAGCTAAAAACAACCCTACTCAGCAAACAAGCCTACTAGACCTAGTAGAGGTCTTTAAAGACTATATAGAAAATAGTAGAGTAAATAAAAAAAACACTACTATTTTAGCAAACTAAATATTAAGCCTCTCTAACGCCTTAAGAGAGCTTAGAGAGAAAATCAGACAAGTTAGTACAGAGAAACTAACAACAAACTCGCCTACCTAGAACACGCCTATACAGAACACGCCTATATAGAACACGCCTATAACACGCCTATCCAAGCCTCCTACGCTACTATAGCAGGCAACAACAAAGATTAACTATAGACAAATATACAAAGGACTTAAAAACTAAAAGCTACTAGCCTAGAAGACCGCTAACTAGTCCTAGTTAGTAAAACCCTAGAAGACTTTAACGCCTACAAACTTAGAAACGCCTTTAACAACGCATTTATAATAAAAGAAGAAGTACTATTACCTATAGTTGCCTTAATTACAAAATCTTTAAAAAGAAACAAGATTATTACAACTACACTAGTATTTAAGGCAAAATACCTTCTTAAAATTTAAGCAATATAGCAGGATATTACAATTTTTAAGGCTACCTAGCTTATTACGCCTTAGTTTAAAGTTGCTATCTATAGGCTGCCTATAAATTACAGGTTGAAGATTAATAAAGAAGAAATTAAAACTTTTAACAAAGGTCTTAAAGTAATAGGCAATTTTTCTTAGCTTACATTTAAAGATAAAAAGAAATATTAAAACTTTAGCTTAGCCTGCGTAGCCTTTGCTACAGAGGACGAGGCCTAGAGGGCTATTAGAGAGAAACTCTATATCCTAGGGAAAAGCCTTAGAGCAGAAAAACTACAAGTAGTTAATATCTTAAGGCAATGCACTAATTGCTAGAGATTTAGCTACTTAGAGAATAAATACTTAAAAATAGCCTACTAAATTTGTAGCAAGCGTTACTACACTAACTATTATAAGTGCAAGTTCTACATTAGTAAAGAAAAAGCTTGCATTTACACAATATTTAAGTATGCTAACTACAACAAACTTTACGCAGCTAATAGCTCTAAATGCAATATTCTTCAAGCTAGGACAACTAGAACTAATTAAACTAATTAGTATAATTAAAGTCCTATAAATAAATGTTAATAGAAGTAGCCCTGCTATAGAAAGCGCTATTAACTTAGCTATTATAATAAATGCTAAGATTATTACAATACAAGAGCTGTGGTTAGTAAGAAGGCTAGACAAGGATACTAAGTTAATTGCCTACTTAGACTTTACTTAAATCTTACTAACCTATAGAGGACTATAACAAAGAACTTTATTCTATATTTAAACGGATATAGAAGTAGAAGTTAATTCTTTTATTAGTAATAACAACAACTTTTAAGTAACTACATTACTTTTTAACTTAAAGAAAATCTACATCTATAATATTTACAACAAAAAAAGCCTAAAACAAGGCTTAAACATATTAATAATTTAAAGACGCCTTATAAAAAGAGTTTATGAAATCTTATTTAATTATCCTAGAGGAATTTAATTGCCACTACCCTAGATAAGGCATACAAGAGTGCAACCGAAATTAACTAGCAGAAAATTTAGTAGAGTAGATAAACGATTAGAACTTTACTCTATTAAATACTATAGAAGTCAGAACCTTCTTTAGAGGCCACATAAAAAAAGAAAGCGTACTTAACTTTACCTTCTTAACAAACAATATAGCGTCTACTATAATAAACTAGTAAGCTATTCTAGATACTAGATTAGACTATTACGCTATCCTCTTTAGCATTACTAATTAAGGTTAGCTACCTAGCTAACTAAAGAAATACAACACAAAAAAAAAACTAAAACCTTTTTAAAACTACTCTATAAAAAGAAATACTGCAAGTAAAGCTAGAAAATTAAGTACTAACTATACTTTAAGCGTCTAACAACCTCTTAAAGCAACTTCTTATAGAACTTGATAATTTTTTAGAAGAAAGCTTAGACAAAATAGCAGAGAATCTTATCACAGCTATTTAAAAATTGCTTATAAAATCTACTCTGCTTACAAACTAAAAGCTAAAACTAAAGCCTTAGTAGTCTAGTTATTTAGATATCTTTAAGACTAGCCTACACAGAGCCTATTAAGACTACAAATAAATAGCAAGAAAAAAAGACAATACTCTATACTTATAAAAAAGAGACTACTTACTTACTAAGAACAATTACTTTAAAGCTATTAGAAAGGCTAAATTTAACTATTAGGAATAGTTTCTCCAAAACAAAACACTCAAAGAGATATTAAAAGCTATAGCTTATATAAAAAATAACTTCTTAACAAGAATTCTAGCTATTAAAACTAAAGAATCTTTTAAGGAGAAATGCTAAATCTTTAAAAAGAAACTATTTTTACTACCTTCTACTATACTAGCACTAAGGCTTAATAACTACTAACGAAACAACAAATACAAGTAGCTAACGTTAACTAAAGAAGAGCTCTACACTGCCTACAAAAAAATAAAAGCTACCTTACTAGGACTTAATAAAATTAGCTAAGAAGTTACCTTAATAGCGTACAAATACTAACTAAACACCTTCTATAAAGTTTATTTAACGCTCTTTAACCTAGAATATTAACTAAGGTGCTAGAGAGAGGCTAGAGGAGTTATCTTAAAAAAACTAAACAAGCCTAATTACTTAATCCTAAAAGTATATAGAGTTATCTCTCTTCTGTGCTGCCTAGGAAAGGCACTAGAGAGGCTCTACGCAAAGAGACTAGGTGTACTAGCAGAAATAACAGACTTACTCTACCTTTTACAAATAGGAGGTAGGCTTAAAAAATTAAGTATTAACGCTGCACCACTTTTCTACAACAATATTTAACAATAGAGGTAAAAATTTTTTTTACCTTAACAGCTTTTCTAGATATTAGAGGCGCTTTTGACTATTTATCTAGAAACAAGCTGCTAGAGAATATATACAACTAACAATTAGTAACCTGCCTTATATTATAGACTAAGTTATTCTATATTTATACAAAACCACTATTCTAATTCATTACAGCAAACAATAATATATACTTCTTATTTTATAAAGACAACTTGCAGATTGTTATATTAATAACATTTATTAGAAAAAACATTAAACTACTAGAAAGAAAATTAGCAAATTTCTTTAGCTAAGCAAAAAAGCTAGCTATTAAGTTTAATAGCTTAAACATAAAATTAGCTAATAAGACAAAATTAAAAAAGGACACTAGCAGATTCTTTGCGCTACCTACAAAGAAGACCTTCTAACTAAAAAGACTAGTTAGATAGCTTAGCATATTATTTAATAATACTCTAAAGTTTAAAGATTACTGCTACATAAGAATAGGACAAGCAACTTAATCTTTTTTCTACCTAAGTAGGCTAGCTAATATTAATAAGAGCTTTTTACCTAGAGTAATAAAGTAATCATATTTAGCTTGTATTATAAGTATAGCAGATTACAAATGCTAACTATTTTAAAAAAAAATAACAGCACGTCTTTAATAGTAGGCAGAAACTTTGAAACTAGGCCTATAAAAAGATTTTAAAGACATTTAAATTATCTCCTGCAATACTAAGCAAACTAGAAGCTGCTCTTTACCTACCTAAAGTTAGGCTTAACAACTCTATTAGACATATGCGTTTAGATCTACTTTACTAAATATAAACTACCCTATAAAGAATGCTATAACTAGCAATAAAGGCAACTAACTTAACTAAATAACTTAGTCTATCTCTTTAGCTATTTTTAACATAAAGAAACTGCAACAGTACGCTTACACGCTATAAAACGCTAGAACTTTATACAAAGTTTAAATATTAAATAAGCTTAAAAACTTAAAAGTAGAATTTTATAAGAAGCTATTAGTTAATAACAGCCTCTCTTTGACATACTTAGACGCCTAGCATCAAAAAATGGCAAAAAATTAGTATAAGTGTTACTTTTTATAAAAAAGCTACGCTTATAAAAGAACTATAAGACAATATAGAAAATAACTAGCTGTAACAAACACGTTACAACACGTTACAACTCTATTACCCTCACCGTTATCTTAGAGTCTTACCTATATCGGACCTACTCTAGTCCTGGCTCAGAGCGCAGGTATAAAGACAGCTTAGGACCTATAGTTGCTTTGTAGATTTTTAATATCCTTTTGTACAAGGCTTATAGGTGTCTTATTTAAATTAAGGCTTTTTTGTAGATCACAACGCACTCTTATATGCCTTGCTGTAATCTCCTTTACTAATACTAATCCGTAAGTCTTGCCTGCGCCGCTACATTATATTAAAAATCTTGTCCTAGCTAGTAACAGCATTTAAAACAATATTGCAGCTATTTATTTAGAATACGCCTAAGCCTAAGCCTTTCTAGAAATAAACTAGAAGCTTTATACTGTTAAGTCTAACAACACTTTAAGTAGGATCCTCTAGATCTCCTACTAACTAAAGCCTTTAAGTTTAGAACTTTTTACTTTAATAATAAAGCAAATTACTTTAAAAAAGTTACGTAGAATGCGCTAAGGTAGAAACATAGAAACTACTAACAACCTATTAGCATTAAATTTAAACGCTAATAGCTAACTAGAATAACCCTAGACCTTCTTTAGAGCCTGTCTAAAGATTAAGCCGCTGCTAGGGTTAACAATAATCCCTGCAGGACAAAACAACTAGCAAGCAACTAGTTGTTAAGGAGAAAAAAAAAGTAGATTTAGAGAAAGATCCTGCTGCACCCTATAGGGACGAAATTAACTAGTTAAATGCGCAAGTTACGCGTTTAACACAGAAGGCTACGTTGTCTAGGGACACAGCCGTACCCTCCACCAAAACACTGCTGACAAAAGCAGATATACTAACCAGCTAATTAATATAGTACATTTCTATTACTTCTAAAACCCTACACATTAAGCTTATAAAGCACACACCTACTATTAAAAATCTTAATAATAAAACTAACTCTACGTTCTGTTAATAGCAGGCTTTAATAAAAAACTAATTAAAGATTAACTTGGATTACTACTCAACAGAGCGCGCTTGCATAGCTTTTACGTAAAAACACACTACTAGTATTACAAAAGAATACTTTAAACCTTAGTACTTAGCTAATTTAGTTATAAAACAGTTTAAAATGTAAAAGAAATAATTATGCTACTTAAATTATATTTTATATTTAGTAATAAATAGGCGGAAAGCTATATAGCTTTCTACCGCCTAGTTATAAACAAAAAAAAACGTTTTTAGCTTTTACAGCAAGGTTTATTAGCACTACTATTAAAGAGTCTGTTTCTAAGTTAAAGTAGTCTTTTTACTTATAGAAAAAAATTACCCCTGCCTTACGCGTCCTAAGTTTAAGATTTAAATACTTATAAAATAACTTATTTAATAAAATAGTTTAACATCTTACTACTTTTAACATAGCAAAACGCAATTCTCCTATTAAACTAAATATAAATAGTAAACTAGTGTACACCTTAGTGCTACTAAGAAAGCCCTGCCTTTGATAATATTAGAACCTGCGGCCTTCCTACACTAGTTTCTTATATAATTTAACTCTAACCCCCGCTTACGCTACTTTAAGCACGCCTAAATTTCTGTCTAAGACCTCTGCCCCTAATAATAAGCTTTTATTAGATACTTATTTTAAGTGCAGTAAACCTAGTTACTTTGCAAGCAATTATACTACCCTTTAAGTAAGAGAGATTAAGATAGAATAGGAAGAATATTTAAAAGCTATAGAACATTACTTAGACTAAGAACAGGAGGAAAACAAAAATGCTTAAGAAAACACTTTAGCCTAAGCCTGCACAAGTATAATTTTGCTAAAATTAATTTATTAAACTTATTTAAAGAAAAGCACTTCTAAGTTTCTACAATTTTTTGTTTAGAAAGTTACAGTGCTTAGCTATAATTATTAATTAATACTAGAGCTTAAAGTTTTCTATTCTTAAATTCTCCTATTACTTACACTTTTTTCTAATTACTTTAAGTTCCTATTTAAAGACTACCTTTTAAGATCTCTGTAAAAGGATTCTAGGACTAGATCTAAACTAGAGTAAATAAATATATTTATCTTTACATCTAAATTAATAGTTAAAAAATTCTTAACTATTTTTTTATTATTATAAATTTAGGTACGCAAGATTATATTATTAAGATTAAATAGCTCTAGCAATTTAACTTATTACTAGATATAGTTTAGAACTAAATTGTGTAGCCTGCAAAATATCCCGCTATATATAATCCTGCCCTCTCTATCCTTATGCAGTTAAAAGAACCTACTAATAATAAGGTTGCTAAGAAGAATATCTAGCGTAGAAACGCGCTTTAAGAGAAAGACAAATACTAGAAAAAGCAAAGCTTTATAATAGTTTTAATACAAAGAATCTGCAGCCTTCTTTAGCTTTTAAAAGCTTAATTTACTTTTAAAGACGCTAATCCTAAACTAGATTCTATTTAATTAAACCCCACCCTCTATATTGCTATTATTTTAGCTAACGCCTTCTACTATTTAATAAAATAAAAAGAGAACAAGTTCTTTATAATAAGTATTTACAAAATTAATTGTTTATTAAAAGACTGTATAGAACCTAACAATCCTAATAACGCTAGACTAATTCAAGACTAACTTCTATCTATCTATAATTTATACTAAGACGTGTTTAGTAAAACTACTATAGACTAACTACCTAAATATTGCCTGTACAACTATAAGATTGTTCTTACTAAACTACTACTAAATTAGTTTAGCCCTCTATATAAGTAGAGCACTAAAGAACTTAAAGCTACTAAGACGTTTATAATAAATAACCTTAAGAAAAAACATATTAACTCTAGCAATTGCCTCTTTGCCTCCCCTATTCTCTGTATTTAGAAGCCTAACAGAGATATTTAGATTTGTATTAATTATTACAAACTTAACGCAATTACTTAAAAAAACTTATATCTAATCCTGCGTATTAATAAGCTATTAGCCTGTATATATAAAGCCTAGTTCTTTACTAAGTTAAATATACGCGCGGCTTTTAACAAGATTAGAATAGACCTAGACTCTAAGAAGTATACTACTTTTTAGACTTAATACAAAACGTACAAATCTAAGGTATTGCTATTTAAATTATATAATAGCCCTACTACCTATTAACGTTACATAAATAATATGTTAATTAAGTATTTAGATAACTTCTGTATAGTCTACTTAGATAACATCTTTATCTACTCTAAATTAGAGGTAGAACATGCTCTCTACGTACAAAAGGTACTAGAAAGATTACAGCAAGCAGGCCTCTAAGTTAATATTAAAAAAAGCAAATTTTATATTATAAGGACAAGGTACTTAAGCTATATCCTAATGAACTAAGAGCTAGAGGTAGATCCTAACAAGGTAGAACCTCTTAATAATTAGGTATAACCTACTACTATTATAGGTGTAAGATTATTCTTTAAGTTTATAAAGTTCTACTAGTAATTTATACTAAAATACTTACAAGTTGCAAAACTACTTTTTACACTCTAGAGTTCTTTAAAAGCATTTATATAAGATTTAGATTATAAAGAGGCCTTTAGAAGGTTAAAAGCCGCACTACTAGAAATCTTTACTTTATACTACTATTACCTTAAATACAATACTAAGGTAGAGACTAATGTATTTAATAGTGTTGTAGCAGGCGTACTTTCTTAAAAACAACTAGATAAGAAATAAAGTCTAGTAGCGTTCTTTAGTAAGGTCCTATCTGGGTCTAAACTAAATTAGAAGATTTATAATAAAGAACTTTTTGCTATTATTACAGCGTTTAGTAAGTAGTAAGCTAAATTAGTATTAGCCTACTCTAGAATTAATATGTATTTAGACTATTATTTACTTAAGTATTTTATAACTACAAAGGTCCTAAACGCTAGGCAAGTATATTAGGCTAAGGAACTTACTCTATTTTCCTTCTACATCTAATACACACCTAGGAAGGATAATGCCTACACAGATATCCTATCGCGACACGAGCAGGATGTAGGAAACCTAAAGTCTACAAAAACTAATAATTATTTGCAGGTCTTACTTAAACTGCACTAACTTAACAACTAAATTAACTCTAACCTTGCTTTTACTTATATTGCCTAACTCTACGCTTAGATTTTATTTCTAAGCATAGTTAAAGCTATCTTAGAGCTTATAATCTTAAATTTACTAAAATTAATTAAATTTGTCTTGCAAACAAATTGCACTACTTTTAAAAAAGAGTATAACTTATTACTAAATAAGTACTAAATTAAAAATAAATTACTTTTATACTTAAACTACTTTTGTGTACTGCCTAACTGTATACTCTACACCTAAATAATCTAAAAGGCATATAACTAAGTTTCCTCTGCTCACCCTAGCGCTATTAAAACTTATTAGTTAATTGCCCTAAAATATTACTAAAAAAGTATATAGGCTACTTGCAAAAAGTATATGCAGAACTGCGTAGCCTATTATAAAGTACATTTAAGACAGACCTAAATTCCTAAAATAATTTACTTTTTACTAATCTTTAATTATCTAATATAATATTTATATATTAACTTTAAGAAATTCTTACTAAATAAAGCTAGTTATAATTAAATTATAGTTGTAATTAATTATTTATTTAAATAGACTGTTTCTATTCCTTGTTACAAAACAATTAAAGTAAGAAGTATAGCTAAATTATTTATTTAATAGGTGTACTAATTTAGCTATACACTTAATACTATAATTTCTAACTAAAGACCTTAATTTATATTTAGTTTCTAGTCTAAGTTTTGTTAGATCCTAAGCGTTAAGGTTAAGCTATTAACAGCCTACTATAAAAAGACTAACGGCTAGACAAAGATTATAAATAAATATATTAACTAGAGGCTTTAGCTGTTTATATCCTACTACTAAGATAACTAGAGTAGACTACTGCCTTTAATTAATAAAGCACAAATGTTTTTACTTTATTCTACTTTAGGGATATCCCTATATTAGATCCTTTATAGATTTAATCCTAGACAGAGCTAGGACTAAAAGTAGCTAGCTAACACCTTTACTTTAACTAACAAAATAAACTATAAGAACGCGTTAGCTTTAGCTACCTAAATATATAATACTTAGGAAATAGCATAAACTTCTTTAGAAAAACCTTAAAATTAAATATAAACTGTAGTAAACTATTACTGCTGCCTAATTAATTAGAACGTTAAAAATAAAGTCTTTCTAGACATAAAAAACTTCGCGACTAATTACTTAAGCTAAAAATTATTAGCTAAATAAAAAAGACTCTTTAAAGTTCTTAAGAAATTTAGTTATTTATACTACTTTAAGTTACTAAAAAGGTCTTAAATCTATAACGTCTTGCACTAGAACTATTATATAAAAATTCTAAAGACCTACTTTTTAAATAAAAAGCTTTAAAGCTGGCTTTTACCTTAATTTAAAGTGTAAAAGAATAGAAAGTTAATAAAATTTTTACTAGCAAAGTATATTGCTTAAAGTTAAAATACTATATTAGCTAGGTTAGACATAACTTAAACTTAACTTAGTACCTAGCCTTAAATCTTATAAAAGCTCTTTATAAACTTAAAGCTTTTTATAAAAAAAACTCTACACGTTTAAGTTCTTTAAAGTCTTTAGCAAGGTAATTTATAGCTTAAAAATAAAGAAAAAAAAATATAACTTTACTGCAAGATAACAATATATAAGAAAAAAGAAAAGAATTTTTTTAATAGATATTTAGTAAAATAGCTAGTCTACTCCTAAACTACCCCTAAACTACCCCTAACCTCTCTCTCTTTCCCCCCCCTCTACCCTTACTTAAAGATCTAAGGAGGATTACTCCTCCTCTCTATAAAAGGAGAAGGAGCTAGAGAAGAGCCTACTGCTCTCCTCCTTCTCCCCTGCCTCCCTCTAGAGGCGCTGCTTATTGTCCTCCTCCCCTAGTAGAGCAACTAGACTACTACTGCTAGTTCTGCTCTAGCGAGCAAAGGCCTCTAAAGAGGCAACCTAGCTATCTAGTAAATAGATAGCGTTCTAGATCTCTGAGAGGACCTAGTAAGTTAAAACTAGAATTAAAGCTATAGACAGCTCTTTTTTCTAGCTTTTTATTACTTAGACTTTTCTAGCTAAGACAAAGGCTGCCGCCTGCACCTACTTTTTAGTAGGGAGACAGTCCTTTGCTAAATCCTCTCTATGCTCCGCAGCAGCAAGGAAGTCTATAGTAGTAAAAAGTTAAAAAAACTCCTCTTTAACGTACTCTAGCACTTATTTAAGTTAATTATAAGTTTAAAGTAGTAAGACATACTAAACTTACAGAAGAGCACTTCTTTTTCTACTATATATAATAAGCGCATTTTTTAAACGTTTTAAAGTTAAACTAATGTTTAACTCTAAAAACGCCTTGCGTAAAGGCGTGCACTAACTGCAAGCAAATAAAGTAATACGCCTTTAGTAAAGCCTCTAGGGAGTAGCGTAGTAGCATAGTATATATGTGTGTGTATATGTATATGTGTGTGTGTATATGTGTGTAGTGTTTTAGAGAGGCAGAAAAATTAGACGTAACTTATTGTTATAATATTAAAACAGCAAACGCTTAAGGCTAGTCTAACACTGCTCTAGGTTGTAGTTGCAGTAACTGCTTATTAGAAGTCTACAACAACAACAAAGACGTTATAAGGTTAATAATAAACAAATAACAAACATGTTAAAGAATATACACAGCTACAGGACTAGCTAACTACTAAAAGGGGGGGTAGTGTAACAAACACGTTACAACACGTTACAACTCTATTACCTTTACTGTTATCTTAGAGTCTTACCTGTATTAGACCTACTCTAGTCCTAGCTTAGAGCGCAAGTATAAAGACAGCTTAAGACCTATAGTTGCTCTATAGATTTTTAATATCCCCTTGTATAAAGCCTATAGGTGTTTTATTTAAATTAAGGCTCTTTTGTGGATCACAACGCACTCCTATATGCCTTGCCGTAATCCCCTCTGCCGATACTGATCCGTAAGTCTTGCCTGCGCCGCTACACTAGCTAGTTTATAATAGCAAACTAGAAAGTATTACTTTAAAGCTAGAGAAAGTAGTTAGCCTTATAGACAACTACTAGAGTGTTATAATATATATAGACAACTAGGCAGCTCTATTTTAATTCAAAAGCACCTTAAATAACCTTAGCTAAAAGTAGCAAATTAGGTGTATTAAGGCAGTAATTTAACTTAAAAAAAAAAGTATCTCCCCTACGCTATAATAAGTTTTAGGCTACTAAAATATACTAAAAAATGAAAAAGTAAACTTTCTTGCAAAAGAGGCTATAAAAATAACCCTCTTAATAAATAAAATAAGCCTAGCAGTTATAAGTACGCAAATTAAATAACTAGCTAGCGCTAATTAGTTAAGCCTAGTTAGAAAGTATAAAAAAAAGCAATTGGCAAAAATCTAAATACTTACTTAGCAACATTTAAGTAGAAAGTAAGAAAGTAAATATCTACTTTTACAATAAGAAGAGAAATATTTAGCGCCTTCTTTTAACTTAAACTAGGACACTACTACTTAAAAAGCTACCTTTTTAAAAGAAATTTAGTAGACTCTAAAGTTTGCACATGCAACTATAAAGCTACATAGAACACAGCCTATATACTTTTTAAATGCTAACTATATAAGAATAATAGGGTAATACTTTAAGACTCCTGCATAAAGCTAATCTCTCTGCAATGTCTACTCTAAACAGACCTAGGTATTAAGGCTACTTTAGCCTTTATTTAAGAAACTAAAGTCGGTACACAGGCTTAGTACAAAGGAACTACTAAAAACTAGATGCAATTACCTGTTTAGGCGACTAAGCTCTATATATAGCCTCCCCCTCCTCCTCCTCCTCCTCCACTAATAGGCTAAGAGCCTTACCTGTATTTAGATAACCCCCTCTATGTATATAACTGAGAAGACAAACCTACGTAGATACCTGTAGGCCTCGGCCTGCACGTCTTATATAGCCTTAGGCTGAGAAAGGACGTTAAACTGCAATTAAAAAAAATATATATAGTCCTATGTAACTTACTAGATAGTAATAAGCGCCTAAGTATGTATATTAAGCTTAAAAGAGTATTATATAGCCTACAAGACTTGCTCTTATTATAGTATAATAAGTTTTTAAGTATACTAAGAAAGCTTAGCCTATAGGCCTTAGCTAAAGAGCTCTGCTTCTTTCATACTAAGGACTGCGTGTTACGACCTGGCTACGAACCCAAGTCTCACAGAGAACTACCAGAACCAGCCAACAAGGAACTAGACGACTAACCTGCAAAAACAACGCAGCGCGTTGTCACGTGACCGATTACTCCGCTAAGGACTATCGCTAGGAGCGATCACGACTACCGCGACTATCGCTAGGAGCGATTACAACTACCGTGACTATCGCTAGGAGCAATTACGACCTCCGCGACTATCGCATAGTATATAGTAATAGACTATATGCCCTTATAGCTTACTGTGTTTAACTTCGTACAAGACTCTAGTATTTAATTTAAGGATTATACTTAATATCTTAACCCCTTGTAATATTTCATTAATCTACTCATCGTGCTATTACACCCCCGTCTATTGTACTTACTTATTCCCTAAGAACTAACTCTTAGATCCTCTTTGGACGATGTTTATACTTTAAACACTCTTTAAGATAAGTAACACTGTAATAAACACCTCTGCTAACATCCTAACTATAGGAACAACTACGCGTGCTAATAAGCCTAATACCTACTATTGTAATTGCAATAAGCTTGAAGCATGGCTACTTTATGTTAACAGATATTTCTACTTCAAAGGGACTAAGATTAACAACAACATCGTAGTTGTATAGGCCTCTACATTCCTAAAAAGAGCTGCTAAAAAATAGGCTAACTCTATTTTGCGTTAATACATATACATACATTACAGTTAACAACAACGCTAATAAAGCACTTGAAGGACTAGGACAACTTTAAGAAAGAAATAAGAAAGGTATTCATATTTTTTAAAGAATCTATAGTAGTAGAACAAAATATTTAAAGGTTGCAATAAAAGCGCTCTGCAGCTAATCATACAATACAGTTTTAGCAGTATTAGATAGTCATGAAATAGAACAACAACGCTATAATATAAATGTACTAACAAGGTCTTAAACTAACTATATTTATAAAACTTATGCAAAGCGGAGCCACCCTTAACACGCTTAATAAACTTATAGCTAAAGCTATTTAAGTAGACAATATTACTACAAGCTCAAGTAAGAAGAGCAATTATGTATATATAGAGAAACTATACACCTAGGAACATAGACGCTTAACCTTGTCAAATATCCTAATATTTATACCCTAACTAAAGTTGACAACAAAACTACACCTCTAGAATCTTAGGACATTATGCAACTAATAGCTACAAGCCTATATACCTTAAAAACCTTAACAAGGAACCTAGAAAAAACAAGTTTTAGTACAACCAGAATAGCAAGAAAAAGATTACTTGCTATTTATATAGTAAAAAAGGTTGTATAAAATAAAACTGCTAAAGCTAAGGCAAAGAAACTTAATAGCTAAACATTCTTTATTATGCAGCACCTAAAAACAATATAAAAGAAGAATGAAATGTTATTACCCTACCTACTATTATAGTCTAAGGACAAGACAAGGCAACTATCAAAGGACTAGATAACTTAACTATAATTGCACTAGAGGTAACTTTAAACAAAGACGTCTTTAAGATAATGCATAAGAAAGAAGTAACCCTAGAGGACTAAACTAAGTATAGCAAGATAGCTAAGTTTTAAGAAAGCTATTAACCCTCTACACTAAATACAGATGGGTGACGAAAAAAAAAGATATCAAACAAATTGTTGTTTTTAACGCTCAATATTTCTCTCACTAGACAGGCTATACCTAAAAGAGTTAGCGGTTTGAAGAGCCAAGAACTTCCTCTTTAAGAAAGAAGGCTTAGTAAGCTGCTTAGTCAGCACGGTTGCGCATGCAATCTCGCCCAAAATATAAGGAAAAAATTGTAAAAGTAGATTCTAGTATAACTTTCTTTGGAACGTGTAAGAACTGCTCTAAAATATATATATTAAATAACACTAGTTTTTCTCTTTAGTGTGCTGGTTCTAAGGTAATTGCAAGTATAACTATTAGGTAATTATAAAACGCGTATTAATACGTTTTTTTCTAATATCGAATTAGAATACCATACTAATACTTAGTGCACTAAATGAATAACTCTATAGTAGCTAGAAAATACTTTAGTTCTAGGAAATTATAACTTTACAATAACTTCCATAAAGTTTTACGTCCTTATACTATTAGCAAATTATTATGTTTAAAACTACATTAATTTCGTAACATGAAAATACTGAATATTGAACTAATATTAATATTAAACATCTTTTAAGTCTATATTATCTAGTTTTATAAGTACTTCCTTAGTTTATTAACAATATATTCACCTTTTTCTTAGAGTTTAAACACAACTTTTACTAATAGATATAAATATAAAAGATTTTTTTTCTGAGTAGTATAGTAAGTTTTCTAAAAAGAATTACATGTTATTTTTTCTATAAGCTAGCTTTATTTTTTAGACGTTTGCAAACAGATTTTTTTAAGTATTTTTTTCTCTTTTTTTAAAATCTTTGTAAGATAGCTTAATTTAGTCTTTAAAGTAGATAAAACTCTTTTTTCATCTTGTCCCATAAAAAGTAGTAGTTACACTGTTCTTAAGCATTTTTGGTATATTACTATTATAGGAATTAGGCTTATTTTATTTATAAGAAAGAATTAGCTTAACGTGTTTCCCAAGCGAGTCGCCAACCCAAGCGAGTCGCCAACGCCAAACCAGCGCGCCACCTGCGCACAACTATCGCGTACACGCAAGACAGTTTTTTAAAAATTATAGTAAGCTAATTTATTCTTTAGACTAATTACTATCCTTAGAAACTACTATTCCTACCTTATAAGTACAAGAGTTATGTTCTTTCTTACTACAACGTTTATAGTGCCTTGCGCCGCGCACCTTGCGCGCATGCCCTTTGCTAGCATCACGCTCTTTTCCCTTCCTCTTAGCAATTAAGTCCTGCACTTCCCTTACTGTTAGGGTCTCCTCTATCTAAATAAACTTTTATTTTCTTAACTAATGCTTTGTAAGCTTATTAATTACGCTTTATATACATGCTAGTTCTTTTTATAACAATACTATATTATGTATAACTTGCTACGCGCTTTTACTTAGCTAGCAAATCTTTTTATCTAATAAGCTTATAGAGAACTTATAACAGTTTTACATTTTTAATTTAATAAGCGTAGACTATACTTTAATTTTATGCGCATTGCGTAGTGTCTGCGCCTTTTATGTGCTCTACCTTAGTAGTAATAGTGCTAGAGTCTGCAACCTTACGTTAAGCTTTAATAAAACAGCATCTAAATTATATAGGACTAGTCTAGCACTTTTAAAGCCTGCTTTAATATTCTCTGCTGTTAAAGCCTATTTGAAAGCTAGCTTAAAAGCTTAAAAAAAGAATTCCTTGCTAATAAAATGTACGCAGTTACGTACTAAAGCTAAAATTTAGTTACTATACTTACGCTTTAATAGTGTAAAGCAACTAACATTAACAAGTTATAGTAAGTGTTATAATTGCAAAGGCATATAGTAAAAAATAAGTTTTTTCTTTTTATAAAAATTAAGAAATTGCAGTAAGCTATAGCTTTTATAGCTATTAAGTATAAGTAGCTAGTACGCACTTATAGCGCTTAACTTTATATGCTTATTAAAGTGCTTTAACTAGGTAAAAGCAAGCTTATTATTTGTCTAGCTATTAAGACTTAATTTAAGAATCTAATTGCATATTAAGTTCTTAAACTTAATATTAATAAGTACGCTGCCTGTAAAAATAATAAAGGGTAGAAGTAAGTAGCCTATAGCTCTTATACCTTAAATAATAGTAACCTACTTATAGTTACCTAGCTAGATAACCTTCTTTCTTCTAGCTGCTTTTAAACTAGTAATAACTACCTACGCTAAATTCTTGCTAATTATAAAGCTAGTCTTGTTAAAATTGTAGACGTTGTTGTTTATAATTTTCTATTATTATTTTATTTCCTATACTAAGTTAAGCTAGCGCTAAATAGCTGCAGAATTCTTACAGGAAGCTTACTAATAGTTGTATAAATAGCTTTAGCGCTTGTAAAGCTTAGAAGTCTACTTAATAAAGTTGTTAACTTAGTTCTTGCTAACAGAGCTGCTTTACTGCGCTCTAAGAAGTTTATCTACTATTTTTTGTATAATAGACCTTAAGGGCGCAAGACTATGTGCAGACTAGTTAAGAACTCTTTAGACTATAGCCTTCTCTTTTAATATTATTAGGCGCTTTAAGTTCGCTTTACATTTGCGTCGCATACGCTTTCTAGCGCGTTAGTTAACAAGGGTTCTTTAAGGTAGATTATATATGTTTGCAGCTTAATTAACGCTTTAAACGCATTGCGCATTAATATTAAAGATAGCAAGCTATATACTAGCTTTAGTATAGGTCTTTTAGGCTTGTTGTAGTTAAGGCATTACGCGATAGTTGTGCGCAGGTGGCGCGCTGGTTTGGCGTTGGCGACTCGCTTGGGTTGGCGACTCGCTTGGGTTGGCGACTCGCTTGGGAAACACGTTAGTTATTAAAATAACAGTCACCATGGGCTACAAGAACTATATTATAAAGAAACTTAGTTAAAATAATCAAAACTAGCTTATATACTATAAAATTACTAAGCTATTACGTAATTAGCGCTTACTTATGTAACGCTTAATTTTATTATCCTTTGATTAGACTCTAAGTAAATAAAATATAAACCTTCAAAATTCGTTTACATCATGCTTACATAAGCTTATTAATTATAATTCTCAAGTAAAGATTTTGATAAGTTTAAAAAAAAGTTATACTCAAATTTACTTTTATATTTTTCTTATTATATTTTGGGTGAGATTGCAGGCGCAACTGTGCAGACTAAGCGGCTTACTAAGCCTTTTATCTTAAAGAGGAAGTTCTTGGCTCTCCAAATCTCTAACTTTGTTAGGTATAGCCCCTCTAATTATAGATATATTGAGCGTTAAAAACAACAACTTTTTTGACATCTTTTTTTTGTCAACCCTCTGTAATAGGAAGCAAACACCTCTAACAAATTACAGTCTATAAGAGAAGATTAACACTCTGCTAAGACAACTTAGACGACCTAAAGAGAACTCTACTAAACCCTATAGTAGAACGCTTAAAGAATATACATACTTCGTAGATCTATATAAAGAACTACAGCAGAAAGAAATTACCTTAGTAGCTAACTTAGATAAAATAAACAATTTTGTGTAGAAATAGACAAGAGATGCTAAGACATTATAAGACAAACTAACGCATTAGCTCTTAGACTAAGAGAAAGAGGAGATTTACAAAAAGCTCTAGGCAACACGCTAGAAGCACAAGGCACAAGAAGTTAGCTAAGATAGCATGTACTATTAGATAGATTTACGTAACCTAAAATACGCAAAGCATTTATAAACTGTATGTATACACAATAGTTACACTATACACTACTTAGATAAGTATAAATTAAGATAGTTTTTAAGGAAACTAAAAAGAATACCTTAATGCAAGTACCTATAGTACGACTGCCTAAACAACAAATACGCAGTACATACATAGAACAAATAACATAGCCTATACTTCTATAGATTGGCTTCGGCCTTTTGAGACAACCTTTTGATGTGACCCACATTTTGTAGACACCTTTTTGGTAAAAAAAGATTTATTGCTAACAACAGGTATCTAGGCTCATGCCCCCTTGTTCGGCATTGCTAGTACGCAATTGGTGTGTCGCATATTTAAATAGAAACAAAGATGCGCGATATCTCTCTAACTAACTCTCTTAACTAATAACTATTTACTGCTAACTATTTACTGCTAACTGCAACTTCTGTTGTCCTGTCGCTATTCTAGCAGTGTTATAGTTGCGGCGTTTAGTGCCTATTTTTAGATGTAAATAAACGACAACAGCATTACTATCTATACACAGCTCTCCTATCTCTAAAGGCGACTTATAAAATCCTCCTACTTGTTAGTTTATTCTAGCTACTTAATAGCTGTTTTAACACGCCTTTGCTTCTTGCAAAGCTACTCTTAAGTCTCTTTACTAAAGTTGCATTTGCACAGGAGGAGATTGCTAAAGTAATACACCTTTACTGCACCTAGACTATTAACATGCGTAGTGTATATAGTGTACTAGCTAAACTAGCCTTTTATAGTCCTTATTATAACCTTTATATTTATAACACTAAACGCATTAAAGATGTCTTAACTACAGTTATATTCTAACTTCTACACTAACTTAACTACTATAGGGACTATCGCCACTAGCTCTTTTTTAACTAATAGAGGTGGCCGCTTAACAACAGTAAACGCCAGCTTCGTAATCTACTACTATAGCTTTTAGTATAGTAACTTAGTAAGGTCTAACTTTACTTAATATAAGCTATTAGTCTTTGTGTTAAAAGAGGAGAAGAATAGTCTAAGCATTATATTATTTATATACAAGTTGTTTGTATGCAGTACTGTATAGTGTAAAAAATCCTAAAGGTAAGAAGCAGCAGGTAGGAAGCTTTTATAAAAAAGTATTACAGGCTTCTACTACAGTAACGTATATGTCTTTACCCTCCTCCTCTATCTCTATTGCAATCTTGTTGCTAGCTATAGGCTAGCAATTGCTGTTAAACACGTTTTAATTAGTATTGTTTTTTGGTACCTTTAGCAAATTTTTTTAACCCTAATTTTCGCTTAGTAGTCTAAGCTTTTCTGCTCTAAGCGCTTAGCGCGTAGACCTTATCTACCCACTATTTAAATCTCAACTTTTGCGACTAATTAGTAGAGGGTAGCTGCTTTTCACTTTTTTTAGAAACCCCATTTTGACTACAACAACAACCACCACCTTTGGCACCTTAAAAATAAATACTTCTATAGATACAATAATCTAGAGGAAACTCTGCAAATGCATATAACGCAGTAAAAGGATTATAAGAATAAAACTTGTGTATAGAAGTGCAACTAGCCCTTATAGCACACGTGCCTTAACATTAAATGTAGACTATATATAGTTGCTAAGAAGTTCCACAAATTCAGTATACAGTCTTTTTTAAATAGACGCCTAAAGCACCTAGAACTGCTAGAAAGATTAATGTAGTAAATCCCCTAAGCCTTCTTAAGATACTAGTAAAGCTTAACAGACATTAGATAATAGTATTAGTAAATTCTAGCTCCTAAGCTAACTTTCTTTCCCTTTAAGCAGTGCAAGTAGCAGGCCTACAAACACTAAGAAAACAAGAACTTTACTTACTACATGTAACTAATAGTTAGCCTATACTAAGTAAGACAACTGTTATACACAAAGTTACTAGTGTAACGCTTAGCATCTAAGAATATAAGAAAAAGTTAGGCTTAGACGTCTTTTAATTAGCTACCTACAATATTATATTAGAAATTTCTTATTTACAAGAACACAATCTGCAAATTAACTAGAAGTTAAAAAAGGTTTTATTTAAGTGCTGTAGACTAGATGCAACTATAAGCTAGAGCTATACATCTAAAAACTATAATAGTTAATAAAAGAAAGATTTACAATATTACTAAGAGACGGCAAACTATAGCTAAGAATAGCTTTACAACACAAGGATTTAACTTAATAGATACTGGAAGGGTACTCTTAAGTTACAAACTTAGAGTTTTAAAGGAACACGTAACTCTAGATATCATAAAAAAGTGTAAAGAATTTTAGCACCTTTTCTATAGAAGTAATAGATAGCGAAGCCTTATTAAGACACTAACCCTAGGACTACAAGATTATTCTAGAAGAAGGGAAGACTCTATCTTTTAGGCTTATATCTTTACTATTAGAGACAAAACTCAAAATATCAAGGAAAAAGCTAGACAAGAACTTAAAGAAAGAATATATTAAACTTTCTTTATTACTAGCAGGAGTTCCTATAGTCTTTATACAGTAGAAAAATAGACTGCTAAAAATGTGCGTTAACTACTAGAAACTTAACAGCAATACAGTAGAAAATTAATACTAATTACTAAATATTAAAGAGCTTTAGGATTAATTATCTCGCGCTAAGGTTTTTACAACGTTACACCTCTAAGATAGATACTACCTTATTAGGATTAAGAAAGGTAAAGAATAGAAGACAGCGTTCTAAACATAATACAGACACTACAAATACACTAGTCTACTGTTTAGGCTTATAAATGCTCTAGCAACATTTTAAGAACTTATTAACAACATATTAAAAGCAAATTTAGACATCTTTATTATAGTATATTTAAACAACATCTTTGTCTACGCTAAAAACCTAAGGGATGATATAAAACATGTCCGTACAGTACTAAGTTGCCTAGTCTTTTTAACCTCTAACTTAAACTAGAGAAATGCAAATCTTATAGAGATAAAGTTGCTTTTTTTTAGATATATAGTAGGAGCACAAGAAGTATAGATAAGTAAAGAAGGGATGTAGGTAGTTAAGGAATAGCTAACAGCTAAGATAGTTAAAAATATACAATTCTTCTTAAGATTTCTAAACCTCAACTAACACTTTATAAGAGATTTTTCTAAGATTACTATTCTACTAAATCCTTCCAAGGAAAGACACCCTGTTTAAGTAGAGTAAGGATGCTAAAGACTCCTTCTAACAACTTAAGAATGTAAGCATAGAACTACTATGCTTCTATAAATTCTAAGCAGGATAACTATTACGCTTTGAAACTAACGCCTTAGATCTTGTACTAAGTAGATGCGCTAATTAAATGTATAAAGGCAAATAGCACCCAATTGCCTATTACTCTTGTAAATTCCTAAAGCTAGAAAACAATTATAACGTCTACGACAAGGAGCTACTAGCTATTATTGCATACTTTAAATATTAGAGAGTATACGCTAAAAGCTGCTTAGAACTTGTAATATTTATGAATTACAAGAACTTAGTTAATTTTACAACTACTAAAGTACTTGAATAACGACAAGTTTAATAGTTGAAAGAACTTAGACAATACAAGTTCAAGATTGTGTATACACTTAGAAAAGAAAATAGTAAAGTAGATGCTTTTAGCTGCTAATATAATCTTGCAGGAAACAAGTTAATTACTAAATCTATATTACTTAAGTTTAACAAAGATAATTTGCTAGGATTAGCAAAGATGTTGGACTAGATTATAAAAGTCACTAGCGAAGTACTAAAGGAATTGCAAGAAGTAATTATCTAACAACATTATAGTAACCCTGTACATAATTATTCTAGTATTGCAAGAACTATAGAACTTATTAAGCAAAACTATAAGTTTCTAAATATAAAAGACAAGATTACTTTCTTTATCGCTAAATACGCAGACTGTTAGAAGAACAAACATAGTACCTACGCACCCTACAGAGATATGCAAGCAATAGAGCTACCTAACGTACTATAGTTAAGCATCTCTATATACTTTGTTACAGGCCTACTAGTCTTAAGTGATCCTGTTAATAACGTTTCTTACGACGGAATTCTTGTAGTAGGTCACTAATTTACGAAATAAGCTAAGTACATAGCCTTTAGAAAAGAATTTACGGCTGTACTTCTCGCACATATTATTAGTAATTAAATTATTAGACACTCCAGCATACTAAAATTCATTATTCGTAACAGAGACAGGCTCTTTACTTTAAAATTTTAGACAATATTATTAGCTGTGATTAGAATAGAATAAAAGCTATCTACAGCTGACTATCTGCAAACAGATAAACAAACTTAACGAACAAACTGCATTATAAAAACCTATCTTAGGATAACGTGGTTCACAAGCGAGCAGCCCACCCAAGCGAGCGGCCCACGCAAAATCCTCGCAAAATTTCAAAATAACAGGGATCTATATCTCAACAATTATTAGGTAGAACTATCTACAAACTTGAAGTAATAGCTGCATTTTTTCAAAGAATAATATATTCAAATTGCAAAACTCTATCTTCCAAATTGAAAGAGATAAACTTAGTTTTGTGGTTTTACAGGGGTATAAGTGGTCTATCTCTGCAACTACTTGATAAAATTTCTCGAAATTCTTACAGCTTCTTCATTATATAGATGCAGCAATTGTATTAGATTTTTGGAGAATGCTACCTAGTTGTCATTTAGGAATAGACCCCTATTATTTTGACATTTAGCGGGGATTTTGCGTGGGCCGCTCGCTTGGGTGGGCCGCTCGCTTGGGTGGGCCGCTCGCTTGTGAACCACGTTATATGTTAACTATTAACAGAACAATTAGGTATTATTACTACCTATAGCACAAATAGCATACAACAACAAGGTTTTAGAGTCTATAGGATAGACTCTGTTCTACGCAAACTATAGGAGACACCTGAATTTCTTTATACGTACATTCTTAAATTAGAAAATAGAAGTAGCTATTGCAACAGCAGACTAGCTAAAGACAGTATATAAGTTACTTAAGATGGTACTTAAGAAGGCTTAACACTAAAGCATTTTATATGTCAATAAGAAACAAAAAATAGCACCTTAGCTGAAAAAATGAGATAAAGATCTCTTTGCTTACAAAGAATCTCCGTACTAAACAACTTAATAAAAGACTTAACAACGTTAAATTGAGACTATTTTTAATTCTTAACTAGAAGGGACTAGTTACGTATATACTTGACTTTCTACCTAATGCAAAAATCCACCTATGATTCTACGTTAACATATTAGAACTAGCAGACCTAGAGACACTATTCTAGAAAACCTTCTACTATAAAATAGAAAAAGAAAACAAATTTAAAGTTAAAAAAATTCTTGCATATAAGTACAAAATAACTGCGAAGAATATCTGGTTAGATAGTTAAAATACTTAGACAGCAACAATACATAGGAACTAGACACAAACCTAACAAACTGCTAACAAATATTAAAAAAATACTACAGCTAGGCTAGGAATTAAACTAAGAACGTTAGACACACACACTAGCAGAAAATATAACCTGCTATAAGATTACTACCACGCCACCGTGTTACAACGTTAGAACAGTAAGAATAAAATAAGACAACGTACTTTATAGACTACTACTAGCCTTAGGCATAACAGTACTACTACTTAGCAAAGCGGACGCATTATCTAAGTTACTTAGGGTAAACTACATTATTAGCGAGTACGTAATACTAATAGCCGCCGTAGAATAATCTAAAGACTCTGCATTAACGTCTTTACCTTCTGCTTCTAACTTCAACGCAAGGCAAAGCGCTTTTCTTTATGCACGCTTATTAGCCTACGGTAGTATCTTTTTATTACGCAACGAACGGGTAATTACTTTAGATAATAACTTTTTATTTGTATTTACTTTTGCTAAATACTACTTACAAGTTTTATCTAGAGAGGCCCAGGACATGTTTATATATGCCTGGCCTAGACGCGTGCATTTTACACATTTTAGAGAAGAATATAGCATGTTATAATAAAGCTAGTTATTAACAAGACACTTATTATAAGCAAGGTTTAAAACAAAATTAGTATTAAGGATTTCTTAGGTAAGACACATTTAGCGTTTACAAGAGTTAGACAACATAGTAAATCCTAGAGCCTATAATAACGCGCGGGGCAACCTTGCTTATAAGCTGAGCAACCTACAAGGTTAGGTAATCTAAGAACAGATCTTAAGAGGGGGAAGATAGTGTTACAACCTAGCTACAAACCTAAGTCTTACAGAGAACTACTAGAACTAGCTAATATGGAACTAGACGACTAACCTGCAAAAAAAACGCAGCGGGTAGTTACGTGACCGATTGCTCTGCCAAGGACTATCGCTAGGAGCGATCACGACTACCGTAACTATCGCTAGAAGCAATCACAACTACCGCGACTATTGCTAGGAGCGATCACGACTACTGCGACTATCGCTAGGAGCGATTACGACTACTGCGACTATCGCTAGGAGCGATTACGACTACCGCGACTATCGCATAGTATATAGTAATAAACAATGTGCCCTTATAGCTTATTGTGTTCAACTTCGTACAAGACTATCTAGTAGAATAGAGGTAGTCTTATATATGTTTAAATACTAATTTGATGTCTACTTAGCAAGATAGAAATAGCACACCTATCAAGTCAAAATTAGAATAAGTTATATATACGTAGAAATAAAGGGCTACAGTTCTATTTAGTAGAAATTAGGATAATACTACAAGCTTACACGTAAATATGCTCAAAATGCTACTTTAAAGTATTTATCTAGTGAAATAAAAGTGTTACTAATAATTAAGTTAGCAAATGTAGAAATTTCAGCCTACCTAACGAAATAAGAGGTACTAGAGATGTAAGGATGTTTATAACTACTTTTGAATAAGCATATACTATAAAGATTTTAAGAATAAATACATATGTGTTTCTTAAAAACTCAACCTCGTCTATTAATTTTGCAACTAACTGCTATTAAGTATTTTTATAAAGAACTCTTATAAGTTCTATTATACTGCAAATATTAATAAAGAATTAGAAATCAGGTGAAAGACAAGAAGGCAAAACGCTTTTCTTTATAAGGCCTACAGCTGCTAGTCCTAAGTTACTATTAACACTATTAAGCTTAGTTATTAGTACTGTAACTACATCTATGCACAACTTAGTGTTGTCTATAGTTTAACTAAGACACAGTATATTAGTTTTTACTAGAGAAAATGTTATTAAATTCCTAGAAGACTTTAACAGACATGCTTATAATGAAGGCATTTATAATACTATATGAGTCTTGATTTTACTAGACTATTTTTTAATAGAAATGAATCGCTTTTTTATATTTTAACCTGTTCACATAGACACGCAGAGAAAAATTTGTCTAAATTATAAGCATAAATAAAGATATAGTAGAAGAATAAAGATACTGCTATTAAAATAAGTAAATGTGTTTATCTTTAAGCTTATACTAATAAATATGTACAGAACTAGCCTAGGCTAGTAGAGTACTGCACCTAAATTACTTCTGTTACTAATGTTTGTATTAAGAACAAGTATATCTCTTAGGGAAAGGAAAGCATTTTATTTTTATAAAGTCTACTACAAGTAAATAAAGAGGCAACTATATACTACATACTTGCTGCTTTAAATAGTAATAATTAAAATACTTATAAATAATCTAATTTATTCCTTCCTTGAATTCTACTACAAGAAGATAGCAAGATTAAATATAACTTATTAGCTAGAGCAAGAAGCGGCTAATATAGAAATGCGCTAAATTATACTATCTAACTAGCGTGTAATCTCTACTCTTAAGAAAGTAAGAAAAGTAGCAGTTAAAATTAGCAAAGCACATAAAATAATAAGCACGCTAGAAGATATTAACTTAGAAGTAGAGAAGTTGATTAAATTTTTAGGCAATCTAAAGCTTAGACTATTAACTGTTAACATACTTATAGCTTACCTTACAACTAAAAAATATTTAAAGAAATTTATTAACTACGCGTACTTTATTACATAGATAACTAATGCTAAACTTCTTAGTAAAAAAAATAATAGTTCTTTAATTACTACTACTAAAAAAGTATTATCTACTAAAAGAGGTAAATAATCTGTTCAGATTATTGTCGTGCTTATCTTTTGGTAAGCTGGCCACGTGGCCTAATCGTTTGTCACGTAGTACTGACTTAGTGCGCGATCGGTGCCCACCTCGGTTACAGGTATAGCATATTTATATAATATAAGAATAATAACTTCTACTATACATGTAGTGTTATAGGATACATACTTAAGGATTGTAAGCTATACTAAGCCCTCAAACAGATAAGGTAAGTTAGTTTCAACTAAGATTTTATGGCTAAGAAAAGAACTTACTACTTTAGGCTACTATATAAACGTCTAGAGGAAGTTTTAGGATAGCTACTCTTAAATTAAGTCTTGCTATAGTTCAAGGTAAAGATAGAAGAGTCTTTTAACGTTGCTAATAATTTACCTCATTCACTAGCCTCTAGTATAATACTCTAGAAGTTTACTACTAGAGACTTTTAACTAGGCTTAAGGTTTCAAGAGAAAGCCTCTAGTACTATAAATGTAGCAATTAGTGTCATAAACTAAGGTTACTACAATAATATTTCCCAGAAGTTCTTATTGTTTTAAAATCATTATATAATCTTACTGCAAACATATACGTTCATGAGTATAATAATATTAATACTAGTAATATTATGCTAGAGAACAGAGAAAACGCTTTGTATAATGTCTTTAAGTCTAATACTGCTACGCGCTTAAAGAGAAAGAGCCTTTCTCGTGACTAGGATATTAATCGTGTCTAGGATAGAGGAATAAAGAAAGAAGGAAGGCTAAGCAAAAAATAAGCGCCTAAAGAAGTAGTTAAACATTTTAAAATAACACTTTAATTTCTAACTTATAGCCTAACAATATGCAGTTATTATAAAAGGAAATATATAAAAAATGTTTTCTACCAGTTAGCTTTATAATCCGCTATTTTAAATTATTAGGCTACTATAGTTATTTTAGCAATACAATAGCATATTAGCTAATCTCAAGCATCTACAGCAAGGACAAAAGCAAAAAGCTATAAATTATTAATACGCTTTCTAATTTTAAGATAAGTGAAGTAATAGAAAGCTGGCTAAGTTTTATTATAACTATCTCACTTAGACTAGAAGAATAAGAGTTTACTATATTAAACTCTACAGAATAAAACAATATTGAAAAAAAACTTCGCAACTTTCTTAACAATAATTTTCACATTACAAATAGCTTAAGTACGCATAACATTATAATTAGCAAAAGAATTACAGAGTTGAGGTGTAATTTGGCACATCTAGAATTTGTTCTAACTACTAATAAGCTAAACTAGCACATGAACCTAAAACACCCCTCTGATATGATCGTACCAATTACACTAAGTATTGTAAACTTATAATATAATACAGGAAATATATATTCATTCAAGACTTAAACATGCTATAAAATGTTTAGAAAAGGCAGTTTCTAAAAAAATAAACTAGATAGTATACCTACTAAAGAAGTCTAAGGAGTTTAGCAAAGGATTAAGCAGGTCTTAACATAAATAGACTTACTAAAATGCTCGGTTATTGAAAATAGCAACTCCTTAAAGTTCTTTATTAACACTAAAGCATAACTAAATATGTTAAGATTTTGTGGTATATACGCATTAGAGATACTATATAAAATAATATAGCATAGACTAGGGCAGCTATCTCTTAGTATTACTTTAGCTAATAGTACATATAATTTTTTTGTTAGAACTGCGTTTATTATACTTATATAAATCAAGCTAGTTACTATAACAACTACATTTGAAATTATTACTAATATTACTGAATTTAAAATTTTAGTAGGGCCTTAGTATGCATACGTAGGGATAGCAATATAGTATAATATACTTAGATGTATTACATGCTAAGTTGCTTTTAGGAAAAGTACTAGAAACGCAGTCTTTATTGCGTCTCATCTATCTCTAAGTTACTTTGCCCAGACAATTAGGAATAAAGCCTGTAACAAAGACTTAAATAAAGAAATGGTAAGAAATTTATAAGTATATATAAATATTAAATATATAGATAGTAGATTCTAAGCAGCAGTAGTAAAATACATACGGAATAGTACATAGTAAAATTTAATAGTTAGATTTAGTAATTTTAACATGCTGTACACGAACATTAATGAGAATGATAAGATAGTTTAGATAAACTAATTGTTTACTCATACAGTTAGACAGACTAATGACCTTACAAAAATTTTTAGACTTAGTAAATTATTTATTATGCATAAGCCTATTTATTAATTGTTGTAAGACAGATTGTTCGAATCTACTTAATAATACTATAATTTCAATACTATGTACAAAATTATAGATAAGAAGGTTGGGCTTATGAATAATTTTTAGCAGAAAATACTATTAGAGGTTAGACAAGAAAACCGAAAAAAAAGTCAAGAAATATTAGCTTCTTTGACGGAGTATTTACAATGCTAATACAAGGGTTATAACTTTTTTTTTAAACTAAAATATGCAGCTTTTTCAAAAAAAAAACGGCTAACTAAAAGACAGACTAATAAACTACACATTAAAGATTACCTCTAGCCTGTAAAATAGGTGATATTCATATATATACTCTTTAACAGAGAAAGAGCGCTTTTATAGCAATTCGAAGAATTAAAAAAGATTTATTCTAATATATGCCCACTATACAGAATATAAATGATACTACATGAAGCTTAGTAAGTACAAGACTATGCTATTCCTAAAGTCTAAGAATTGTAGGTAGTAGATATAGTGAACATCTGCCTAAATTAAGGAAAATAGGAACTTTATAATAATTAGTATTATAATCTATAGCACCTAATATCAAAGCAGGATAAAGGCGTTTGGTATAAGAGCAATATATAAAAGATAAATACAGTTACTGTATAAGATGCAATCTTGTTACTAATAGCTAATAAAGTTTTAGAAAAGTTTATAAATTGTAAGATTATCTTGCTGATAAGTATATTCTTAAGATATACTAAATTACACTATTCCTAAAAAGAAGAGACATAACAGCGTTCTAAATAAAAGTAAGGCTAATATAGTTGTATATAATAGTTATAGGCGCTACTAACCTTATGATAGTATTCTAATAAGTTATAATAAACATTCTAAGAAACTACTAGCCATATACTAAGCCTTTTATTAATAATATTACCTAAGGGGGACGAGAGACTAATTTTAGTAGAAAAGGATTAATACTAGGAGTATAAAGCTATATTTTTAAGCATATTATGTAGTTATATAGAGTGCTAGCTAATATTAAATAAGCTAAAGGCACTGTTTTAAGAAAAAGTGTTACTTTCTTATAAATAGACTTAAAGTTGTAGGCTATAGAGTTAGTTCTTAAGGTTACTATCCTAACTAAAAGAAAGTTAAGAAGATTATAAACTAGCTACTATGCAAGAATAATAGAGAGAGATAGTTATTTATAGGCATATGCGTTTACTACTACATATAAGTAAAAGACTTTACTAAGATTACTAAACCTCTGTTTATACTCCTACAAGATCATGCTACTTTTAGATAGAGAGATGAGTAAAATACTATATTATACACATTAAAATAATTTATATGTAATACACCTACACTTATAAACCAAGACTACACTAATAATAAGGACTATAAGATTTTTCTAATAACTAATACTAGTTAAAATAGTGTAGGAGCTTGCATAAAGCAACTTAAAAGAGAAAAAAAAACAACATCTAGTATGATTTAAAAGCAGACTATAGTTAGTATAAAAGAAGTAATTGTACTTTACTAAGTTATGATGCAAAGCTATACTATAGGCTCTTAAAAAGTTTCCTTCATACCTCTATAGTATTTACTTTACTATAAAAACTAATGCTGCAACTTTTATTGCTTATCTAAATTATTCGTTAACTAATAATCTAGAGTTAGTTGTAAATAGGTAGATATTAATAATTCGCTTATAGAGCTTTAATGTTAAGTATATACTAAGAAAGAAGAATGTTGTTGTAGATGCACCATTAAGGTATCTAAAAGCTAATAATTAGAAACTACCTCTAGAGCCTAAGAAGGACCGAGAGGAGTTTATTAACTATATAATTAGAAATATTAATGCACTAGTACTAGCAGAACAGGCTAGTATACTTTAAGTAGGGTTGTTTTTTAAGAAATTAGAGTAATATGCTTAGTTTTTAGTTAATTTAAAGACTTTTTAGGGAATAGAACTACAAGAAATATAAGCATAGAAGAAGTAAGTAATAAACTTTTTTATGTAGAATAGTGTACTTTTTAGAAAAACATTTCGCAATATCGCAATCCAACAAGTTGTAAATAATATAAATTGAAGATTAGCTGTAGTGTAGAACGTATGCACCTAAATTAAATATTAAAAGGTTAACCTAGTGTACTTTATACCTATACAGCAATACTAGTATAATAGAAGAAATAAGTATATACAAAAAAGACTAGCAATCTATTTAGACTATTAACTTTAATCTTGTAAGAGAAGGGTTAATATGCTTACTAATACTTATAGTTATACTATCTCGGAGACTATAGCAATTAATATAGTATAACGTGAGCCACAAGCGAGCTAATCACACAAGCGAGCTGATTACTAAATACAGCACCCTACGTTTAAACGCGAACAACTTAACACTACAATAAGCTATTACAACGTATAGTAGCTTAAATTAATTGTCTACTTCTACTGTATCTTTTTAGCATGTGCGCTTGTTATGCCTAGTTTTACCGCATGTCTTATAGCGTTAGATACTACCTCTACTACTACCTGCGCGCAGCCTTCTATCACGCGCCTCCTTCTTAAATTAACTATTAACGTCCCTTTGCTTAACTATTGCCTTAGCCTTTACTTGTAATAGGGTCCCTCTTTTTTAAATTTGCTTTTTTTTACACTTTTTACGCTTAGAAGCAGCTTTATTTACTGCTTTAAGGTTAGCTACTCTAGCTGCTAAAAGCACCTAAGAGTATACTATAATATCTGCCCCTTTTAAGCGTTGCTTAGTGTTTTAGGCTGCTAGGTGGTAAGCTCTAGTAGTAGTAGTAATAGCGTACAAGGCTTAACTTTAAGCTTTAATAATACTGCTTTTAAGTTATATAGTACTAAGCTAGTTGCTTAAAAGCTAGATATAATATTCTTCTTTAAGAACGCGCTACTAAATACTTAAGTAAAAGTAGTTAAGGAGGCTTTCTTATTAATGTAGTTAATGTAGCTATTTGCTAAAATATTAATCTTTTTCTTATATGCTTGCTTTAAAAGAGCAAAACACCCTATATTAAGGGGCTGTAGGATATAGAAAGCATGCAAAAGTGTATAGAGAGTAATAATTTTATTCTCTTTGTATAAATCTTAGAAGGCAAGTAACTTATAGCTTTTATAGCTATTAAAAATAAGCAGCTAGTAACTACTTACTATTTAAGCCTTTGTATACTAAATAAAGTGCTATAGCTAGGTAATACTAAGCTTATTTATTGTCTAACTATTATTACTAACACTTATTTTTTAATTTTTAGAGTTATAGTACTAGGCTTAGTTGTAGTGCTTTGCTTTAAAGATTAGAAAGGGTAAAGCAACTTAGCCTTTAGCGCTAATTATAGCAATTAACGTTACTTACTTATAATTGCTAGGCTAAACTCTTAATAGCTTAAGGCGCCTTTTAGACGCTGTAACTACTTTTACTAACCTTCTAACACTTATTTAGAAGCTAGTCTTATTAAAGTTATAAGTATTTTTATTTAAGATACTGTATATAGCTTTAATACTACGTACAAAATTAAACTAAAAGCTAATAATAGCTAGATTACTGCATAGAACTCTTTAGAGATTACGCTGCCTAGTTACTTAAGATTTAATACTAGGCTTACGGCGTATAAAGTTAGTAGCCTAGTTCTAGCTAACCTAGGTACTACTACGTGTAGTAAGTAGCTAATTAGCTATTTCTTATATATAGCTAAGCGTAGGAGCAAAACCTTGCGCGTTAAGCTTCTTTATATACTAAATTATTGTTTTTTCTTTAGAATAGATATTGCGTTAGGTAGGTGTTTTAGCGCGTTAGGTACTAAGCGTGCTTTAAGGAACGTTGTAGATAGCAGCAGCGCGTTGCTGACTTAGTAATGTATTAGATTTTATAGCTTGGATGGCAAGGATTAGCCTATCTGCGCAGGAAAGTAATTTAAGATTAGGTAGTTGTAATATTGTAATAGATAGCAGGAGGTGGTGTTGTCTTAGCAAAGTGATTAGCTTGCTTATGTGATTAGCTCGCTTGTGGCTCACGTTACAAGCCTTAGTATTTTAGGAAGAAGTTCTTAGTAATTATAAGAGACTACTTTAGTAGTTAGCTAGAAGCTAAAGCACTCTTAAATAACTAGTCTAAGATAATTATCAAGTTTATATATAAAGATATTATATATTAATAAAGCACAGCACGCAAACTTATAGTTAATAGAGAACTTAATTTTGCTAAACTAGTTTTATATTTATTAAAATATTTTAAAAGAAACTAAATCTAATTATTAAAGCACAATCTTGAAGCTATAAGCAAAATTAAAATAAAGTATAAACTGATTGTAAATGCTCTTATAAGGCTACTAGGGCTTAAGTTAAGAACTTATTTATAGTTTTTCTTATAGACAAAATCTTTATACAGAAATAGACAGGTTACATACTATACAAACTAGTTATAGAGCAGAACCTAGTGCTTTCTATTAAGCTTGCACTACCTATATAGTGAACGCTTTTGTTTAAGAAAGTAAAGGATTAAGCGCAACTACTTACTCTTTAGGCAATTTAGCTAGGTTTTAGAGATTAGTTTACACAAGATACTATTACTTGTACTAATTGTATAAGAGCCGCTAAGAAGGAATACTAGAACTATACTAAGAAGATAGAACATAAGGATACAAAGCTAAAAGACCTAGTTCTTCTTAGAACTTAGTTTAAGAAATTAATAAATTTTAAGATTGCACACTAAATACAAGGTAGCTAGAACTATATTGTATTTACAACGCTAAGCTTGATAGAAGAACCTACCGCCTTACAAATCGTCATAGCACACGCTTTCTACACACTACACCTAGTAAGTAAACAAATCCACTTTAGTAAAAGCTTGTGCAGGATATTATGAAAAAGAATTTAAAAAATATAAATTTATACAATATGTTTTAGTAGAGGCGAACTAGCTTAATAGTAAATATTTCTATCTTGCCAGATGTCAGAACGCAGCCCTGCACCACTACGCCAAAACAACCAAAAGGTATATATGATCAGTAAACTACTGATCATTGTGCAGGATAGTATATATCGTCAAGGTTGACCAGGCCTTCTCTGACACTAGACTTACTTGATCTGTCTACTGAACTATTATTATTTTTACCTCTTGTGATAAGTATTAGATTTTATACTTAATTTGTTATTACTAGACGTTTTATAGAGGAAGAGCGGCGTGTATATAAATAAGACTTTAGAACCTTAGACTCCAACTTTAACACTACTACAGCTAGCAACTAATAGGCTATAGGATAGCTTTCAATTTTAGGAAGAAGAGGAGATGCTCTACCATTAGTGTCTACTTTTACATTTAGCTACTCATTAACCAATTTTTTATGTAAAACTTAAGTACAAGTCGCCTATATTATATATTCTAGGTGTGCGGTAGGTACCTAGATTTTATAGACCTATAATACCTTACTACTATACTCATAATACACCTGATGTCTTAGATTTGCAATAGAATAGGTAATTATAAAAAGTTTTTCGATTGCGCAACTTGCTTATTTTAGCGCAATATAGACTCTGTTTACTTTTTCTCTTACTCGCCTGCTAGTAGAATACTGCTACTACATATAAAGTTAAACTATAACTTTTCTAACTATGTAAATTTTTCTCTACACTAATACTACTTCCTTTTATTAGGGTATTTACTTTTAAAGACAATGATTAGAGTAATCTTTTCTCTCTCCTAATTTTAAACAGGTTCAGGACAATATATAACTTATATTAGCTATCGCGGCACTACATACACCACTAACTAACCAATTCAAGCAATGTCTTAGCCTCTGTTAAATAAGGCTTAAGGCAAGCAGCTATAGTAGTAACTACTTTAGACACTAGAACTATTAAGTGTCTTTAAGAACTTAGAGGTTAGTACAAAAAAAAAGACTATATTACCGACTATACCACTAAAGATGTCTAGCATTAAGATAGGGTGCTAAAGCTTGTAAAACTTAGCCATAGTATTAAAGCTACTAGTATTTCGATTTAAGCAGACAAAATTCATTTAAACGCTCTAAAGCCATAATATATTATTATAGACTATTAGTTTAACAGCGCCTTTTACTAATTTAACTTAATTCTAAAGTTCTCCTAGGAGTAAATAATTTTTATACTTAGCTCCTAGGACTTGTAAACGAATATAGCAGTGTTATATGTTTCTGGAAACACCATTTCATTATTAGTGCAGCATCTTTGTTGCGGGATAAAAAAGTTAAAGAACTAAGAAATCTTTTTTTAATAGTCAAGAAGCTTGCTTTAGAGTTTGTATATGAATATGTTAGTATTTAAATACTTTGCATACTACTTAACTACTAGGAATAACTGAGTATAGCCTTTATACTAAGGCGTATATAGCTTAAGGACGCTAATTACTTTCTTAATACTATAATAGTGTATTAGATTAACTTAAAGAACAAAAGTAAAAAACAATATATGTTACTAGCTAACTAAATAATAGGAAAGCTACTATGTAAGTATATTATAAGTTTACAGCATAAAATAGCTCTTATAACAAGAAACTACTCCTATATATTAATATACAGGAAGTAAAGAAGCTACTTAAATTGCTACTAAAGTAACGGTCTAAAAAGACAATATAATATATAGCGCACAAAAGCTACGCCTTAATACTAAAGCTAGGTCAAAGAAAGAAAAAGATTACTTATTCTATGCTTGTTAGTAAAAGAATTTTCAATATATAGTTAAATCTAAAAAATTTAAAATCAGTTATCAGTATTTAATATAAAACATTTTAATTTATAAACTTAAGGCTTTTAGCGTAAAGACGCATTGAATATAAAGTAAACTTATTTTAATTACTGCTAAACTAAGAAAAGCTCTATATAAAGCTCAGTTTATTAATTACTATAGTAACTATATAGCATCTAAGACTTGTTCGCTAGGGAGTTAATGCCTATTAGATATAACTAAGAACCGAAGGCAATTTATAAAAATGTCTACTAGATAAAAACAAAATAGATACGTAATAGTTGAAAAGTATAAGCTTATGAATAGAATAACTATTGCATAAGAAAGGCGCGATGCTGCTATCGTCTAAGCAGGATAAGTTAGGGCTAAGGCTAGTAACTAACAAGTCTCTGCTTTACTGCCTCTACTAAGCTCTTATGCTCTAAAGGCAACACTAGCCTATAAGTAGGCAGCTACACAATTAGATACTAAGCTAAATCATACTTATAATATAGATAAAGAGCTAGATACCCGTAATTAGAATTAGAAGAATTTTAGATAGAGTTTAATTATATAAATCTTACTTCTATATTCTTTAAGCTACTTGATTAAACTGCTGTAAAGAAGCTAATTACTAATCTTAACTATGTTAATGTTATTGAAATATAGAATTATAAAATGAATATTATATAAATAATTAGTTTTAAAACCGATTTTATAAGAAAGTATATTTTATTTATAAACAAGATTTTGTAAGCGTTAAAAGCTTGTTTAAATTAGCTATACTTCTTAATATACTTTATAAGTGTCTGCTTGTACTAGATATAGGAAAAAGCCGCTAGCATAGATTCTAATTAGATCTAGAAATTTTTTAGCTCTTCACTGGCAAGTATTGCTTAATAAAGCAGAATAAAAATCTACTAAGCTATTAATATTGATTCTTTGCACTTAATCTCCATCTTATCCCTGCTTAAGATAAGATTATTAACACTGTAGAGTTTTATTCTTAGGTAAAGGAATTCTAACATATAGGAAGTATTATTACTAACGCCTATATATAGCTACATATAGATAAACAGCTACATTAAGGATATTATTATGAATACTTTTAAGATAGACTGCTTTTATGTGTAACGTATAGATAAGAAGCTAAATCTTAGGTAGTTGCACAATATATACTACTTGCTTGTTTGATAAGCTATACGCACTAACTTGAAATACTAGTTATAATACGAAATACTTTGTAAAAAGCATACTTTAAAATCCTACTTCTACTATGCTAAGTATGCTAAGAAGGGTAACTAAATTTAATTTAAGCACCTTAACTTTAATCTTAAGTATATAATAAAGGAAGACCTTAGTGCTAAAATATTTTAATGGAGTGGTTTGTTAAATTATAAGGATAAGAATAACTATACAGAGATACTATTAAGATTTATAAGCATATACTAGACTTTATGCTAGCACCAGAACGCAGGCATAAAACTATTAAATAGTCCTATTAAAGGATAAAAAGAAAAAACTAACTAAATTACAAACACACAAAAGGCAGTTTTTGACTTTTAATAAATAAAATAAGTCTATAAGGAGAGATAAGTTTAAACTTTGTTACTCTTTCTACTTTCTTAATTCACTATGCTAACAACTTGTAATTTTTATACTATTCTTCTCTAGTTTTATATATCTTAAAATAGTGTAATAGAGGAACTTATTATAGAAACTTGTAAAGAGATTTGCAAGGCACAGAATAATCTTACATCTACTTTTTATACTGTTCTTATTTGCTCTACTTAGTTTGAAAGAATTAACTTGCTATTTTATGCTGAGGTTTATATTAAGTATAAGTTTTATTTCTAGAAGGCTATGAAGAAGTAGGCTAAGTAGGACAATTTTCTCGTTTATAAATACCAAATAACATATGTACTATACAACGCTAACAAGAAATAAATTAATAATTATATTCAAGAACATTGCAATCACGTCCTAAAATAAATTCTTAACTTATAACTTATAATGCAGGAGCTAGAGAAGAATGCTCTATGCGCTAACTCTATCTAAGGTGTTCTCAACTAATCATTTCTGTCTACTAATAAAAGGAATCTTTTACATATAACAAAACACTAAAATAAGTAAAATGTTAATTTTTTTAAGCTAATTCTCTCTAGCGCCTTTAAAAAGAGCTCATCCTATAAGTAAATAAGCGCTAAGTATTTTTAAAAAAGCAAAATATCTATTATTCTCTTTTGTATATAGCGCTTTCCTTGCGCTTGCTCTAAATCTGGTACGGTTATTTGAAATTTCTAATAACGCTTTAGTACTTACTACTCTAACTAAGCAGCTGTATTATAGTTATATTTAATTGGTTTTAAAAACTTAAGCTCTTGCTACCCCTACTCTATAGCCCCAGCGTCTAAACTGTGCATAGTAACTACTAGCACTGTAGTAACTTATGCAAGTAAAAGTTTAAAGAAGTAAAAAAATAAGCTTATAGTAAGGATGTGCCTAAGAGAGAAATGTAGTGAGAAAACTGCTACACCTACAGAATCTAGGTGCTCTCTAGACACCTAGATTCTATAGCCACTATATAGAGATGCGTTCTATCAATACTAGGCGGCAACCTAAGTAATAAAGTTATGTTTCTTTTTTTTATTTCTTTTTTTTTGCTGATTTTCTTTCCTTTTCTTCCTGCAGGATAAAGAGCTTAATAAGGCTAAGCTTGCAGGAAGAGACGGTTTATGCTAGTGTATAGGGTAATTCCCTACTTCACACTACTTTAGTGCTTAACTACCTAATCTTAAGGTATATAACTTCTTCTGTATATTACAGAAAAGGGTTACTAACTGTTATCTACTTACACTATAACTTAACTCTTACACTATATTATTAAATAGGCGTCTCCTTCTACTAATAGTCTTTTGTACTCAACCTACAATAAGATTATTATTTTACTAATCCTGTTCTTGCATAATCTAATCGCTTGTGATCTTCTGCCCTCGTATCAGTATGTCATTATATACTCCAACACCCGTACAGTAGTAGCTGCCCTTTATATGTATCTTACTATTATAGAACTATAAAAAGTTGCTGCTTTAAAGTTTGTTAGTTCTAATTAACTAAGTAAGCTAGCTTACTTTACTACAAGATACAAAGCTTAAAATTAGCTAAAGTTAGAAGAGTGAAAATCATAGTCTGTCTAAAAAGTTTTTTGTCCTTAAAGTAACTAGGTTAAGGCGTATTAAACTATTAAAATTGCGTTTAAGCGCTACGGAAGCTTATAAGAGAGCGTCTCATGTAATATAAGTATAGTGTTGCGCGGTAAGGTGTAACGTATACAGTATCTAGGTGCTTACAGCGCACCTAGAATTTATAAAATAGGCAGTTAATACCTAAGATTTATATAGGAAATTAGTAAATAAGCAGCTAAAAGTAAAAGTAGACACTAATAGTATAGTATCCCCTTCTCTTCTTAAGAATATAGGCTATTCTGTTGCATATTAGTTGCTAGTTGTAGTAGTGTTAGAGTTAGAGTCCAAGCTTCTAAAGTCTTGTCTATATACACAATGCTCTTCTTCTATAAAACGCTTAGTAATAATAATTTATAAATAATGATTATTACTTATTATAGGAAGTAAAATGAATTGTAGTTTAGTAGGCATTTTAAGTAAGTCTAGCAAGACAGGAGAATTTGCTATAAAGCTTACCTACCCTTAATATATAAAATTTTGTAACTTTATATTTTCTTAATTTTCTTTAAAAATATCTTGTATAAGCATTTACTAAAAAGGCTTTAATTACTAATAGGCGTTGTGTATAGATAACGTGTCCTGTTAAGATCCATAAGGCAGTGAGTTCTTCTTTTGAGCTTAGCATTATAAATATAATATAATTTTAACTATCTTGTATCTAGTTTATAGTTTTGTAAAATATATTATTCTCTTAAACTTAGTTTGAAAGCAAAACTTAGTCTTCTAGCTTAAAATTCTTATCTTGTATTTCCTTATTATTGTCCTAGTAATCTTTCTTAGCATCTCTTATATAATTAGTACAAGCAATAGTAATTTTTGTAAACTAATTTTTCAAATGTAATTATATTACTTATTTAGCAAGTAATTCTGCATAGTTCTTTACATCTCTAAGTAAAAGCATTTGATATATAAGTAGTGCAAGCTAAATAGGAGGCACTAAGTTGTATTCTATAACTAGTTAGTAAATTAGGTAATCTGTCTGCTTCTGTATAGAGATCCTGTTTGCTAAAAGAACTATAAACGGCAAGGCATATGGGAGTGCGTTGTGATCCACAAATGAGCCTTGATTCAAATAAGACACCTATAGGCCTTGTACGAAAGGATATCTAAAATCTACAGAGCAACTATGGGTCCTGAGCTGTCTTTATACCTGCGCTCTGGGCCAGGACCGGAGTAGGTCCGATACAGGTAAGACTCTGAGATAACGGTGAGGGTAATAGAGTTGTAACGTGTTGTAACGTGTTCGTTACATAAACAAGTTCTTTATCTAAGGTGCTAGTAGTCTTATTAAAGCATTTATAATTAGTCTGTATTCTTTTTCGATTTTTCTTAAAGCTTAGTAATTATGCCTTAATAATCAAAATTAGTTAATTTTGAGCATCCTTAATAAATATAAGACTACGATATCAAAATCAAGTTTTTCTTAACTATATGTTTACGTGCTATGCTCTATTAACATATAATATCCTTTTATATAAACTTAGTAATTATTTAAGACTAGTAATTTAAAAGTGCTTTAGCTTCTGACCAACCACTAAGATAGTCTTTTATAATTACTAAAAACTTTTTCTTAAAACATTAAGGTATATATACTACATTAATTGCAAAAGTCTCCTTAAAAGCACAACTATAGGTGTTAGTAAGAATATTAACCTTGTTCTTAAAAGATTAAAGTTAACAGTTTTAATAAGTTACTCGTCTTTTTGGCACTTATTTATATATTCTTTCCTACTAGTATTACTATACAAGTACAGAGTACACTACATTAACCCCTTTATATTTAATCTAGGTGTATACGTCCTACAATGCAGCTGTTATTAGATCTACATTATCAACAACTTGTTAAATTGTAATATTCTTGAATATCTTTCTAGAGAGTATACTATTCTATATAAAAAAGTTTAATGCTTACATTTTCTATGCCTGTAGTTTTTGTAGTTCTATTTCCATAGGAGTCCTAAAATTTAACTTAAAACTAAGTGTATTTTTTAACTCCTTATAGATGTTCTAACAAAGTATCCTAGCTTGTCTTGCTAGTACTAGTGCCTTTATATTTCTAATTATATAGTCAATAAAATCCACCAGGTTTTCTTTAAGATCTAGAGGTAGCTCTTAACAATTAGCCTTTGGATACCTCACCAGTGCATCTGCAACAACATTCTTCTTTTCTAGTATATGCTTAATCTTAAAGTTTTACTGTAAAATTATTAATATATACCTATTCATAAAATTTCTTAGATGATTAATTAACAAATAATTTAGCTAAGCAATAACAGTTGCAACGTTAGTTTCTATAGTAAAGTAAATACTATAAAAGTGAGTTTGGAATTTCTTAAAAGCTTATAGCATAGCTTTGCATTCTAATTTAGTAAAGTGCTATTGCCTTTCTTATGCTGACAATATTATGCTTCTAAGCTATACTAAGTGTTACCGAGGTTGACGGCGTAACGCGCATGACCGCGTAATGCTCACCCCCACCAAAACAACACCACCTTTCAACACCTTATAACTCCACCAATATAGATCTAATCCAGGAAGTAATGAATAAAATGAAATTTTCGCACACTAGGCGCATCTTTCTTGTATATAAAGTTTGCAGAAAAGTATAGTATAGTATAATTTACGCTCTCTTAAAGACACTAAGGTGTTTTAACCTTGCGCAACCTTAAGGCTCAAAATTAATAGGCTCTCTATCCACAATAGGAGCTAGAGCTTATACAGTATATTAAATAGCTTACTAGGCAAGGCCTTCCACCTGCACGAGCTATAATATAAAATTTCGCCTTATAGATTATAAGAAAAGAGGTTAAAGTACACTAGGTTAATCGCTTCGTCTACTAGCATCCTAATAAGATTATTTTAAGATAGACAACAGGCATAGATAATAATCGCTATAAGGCTAAATCTAGAAGGAAGTACAGCCTATACTTTAATCTCTTACGCAAGAAAATTAAGCAGTACTATATTAAGCTGCGTTATATATATAATATAGATAAGAAAGGCTTCCTTCTTAGTATTCTAGGAAAATTAAAGAGGATCTTTAGTAAGCTCTTATATAAGCAGGGAAAAAGAAAGAGTACTATTTAAGATAGCTTGCAAGAGTAAATAACACTCCTAGCCTATATTTATACTAATAGATCTTTCCTAGCGCCTACCCTTATATATTAATTAACCTTAGAATTAATACAGGATACTTAGTTATAAGCTTTTAATTCTAAAACTCATTAAGTTTAAATTACTTTATTACTTTTTAGCTAGATAAATAACAATATTAGTCTTGCGTAGTTTAAACAGGTGTTTAATTGTAATACTAAGGCAAAGGCTTAATTTTCTTATTAATTACTTATTCTAGACAGCTATAGATCTTACTTTACTATAAATTCTATTTAGTACTATAATTAGAATAAGATTTTCTTTGCAGTTTATTCTCTTTATTTAACTTATATGCTACAGCCTCTTAATGTTACCCTGTTTAAGCTACTTTTATTAGCTTACTAGGCTAAGATATCTAGATTTCTAGAGAGGAACTAGGGCCTTATCTTAATAAGCAAGAGGGATTTCTTTCCCTTCTTCTACTAAGCCTAGCAGGCCTCCTTTAAGAAAATAACAATTCTAAAGGCCTTTAAAGCTATAAGCCTCTTACCTTTTAATTCTAAAGTTATATTAAAAAGATTTAGTATTAAGAGCCCTTTAAGTAGTAGTAGTAAGTCCTTAGGCTTAAGTACCTTAGACTAAAGGAAAGTTAAACGCCTACTACGCAAGGTAGTAAAAGATTAAAGTAATAAATAAGCTCAAACGCTAAGCTAGGTTTATTACTAAATCTTAACTTAAAAGACCTTTTTTAAGCATAAAATTAAGGGCCTACGCGAGGCTCTAACTAATAAAAAGACGCGCAGGAAACAAGGTAAGCCTCTCCTACTTTAAGAGCCTAAGGAGTACTAAGGTAGAGCTGTAGTCTAGTCTTTAAGGAAGGTAAAGGAGGCACGTAATTACTAACAACTCTAGAAGCGTGAGGAGGAGCAGGTACAATACTAAAAAGCTAAGATAAACAGGCATTGTAAGGAGACAAGGCAGGCAAAGGTGAAAGAAAAGAAAATAAGGCAATAGGCAAGAGCTGCAGCTTAATTAGTAAAGAAGAAGGAGAAGGCTAAGAGGGCTACTAAATAGGCCTCTAGAGCAGCTGCTTGCAGGGCTACAAAACAACGCTAATAATCTATAAAAACTTCTTAAAAAGGTAAGAGGAGCAGCCTTAAGGCTCTTAAAAAAGTTACTTAAAAAAAGAGGCCTATTGTGAGCTCTACAGGTAGTAGAGAGCCTTAAGGTAGTGTTACAGCTCAACTAGCGTCCACCTTGCGCACAGGGCGCGCGATTAAAACTCTAACTTAATTTCTATAGCTATATATATTATTTGAGCCCTATAGATCTTGCTCTACAGCCTCAAGTTTGGTGGTGGTTTTGGTGTTCAAACCGCGCGTTACGCGGTCATGCGCGTTACGCCGTCAACCTCGGTATTTGTTATTCTTCTTAAGTTGCGTTATATGAGCTCCTGTACTGTCTAAACTAGCATTAGTTATTAAGAATATTTTGTAGTCTTTAGTATTAGTGTAGTCCAGGTTTGCAAGTGCAGGTGTATCATATATAACTTATATTAATGTATATATGGTAGTGTCTTACGCGTTATTTTATTTAAAAAGAGTATAATGTCGTAGGAGTGTAAATAGGAGTTTAGCAATCTTAGTAGAGTCCTTTACTTATATATAGTAGTAGACGCATATACCTATAAACAACTACACATTTCTTTTATTCTTGCATAGTAGCTAGTTTATAATCTTCTTAACTTTCTTTTAGTTAGAACAACAACCCTAAAAACTAACGTTATGGCCTACAACCTTGGGTCTTTTTATAATAAATTAAGACTTTTTTTTTGAAAAATAGTGCTTCTAGCTTATTTAATATTACTTAGCACTTGTCTAAATACATAATTTGATCAATATAGGAGCTGAGAAAGAGCAATTGCTTGATCACCTAAGTGGAAAATGAGTGTATTGAGCAACTGAGTGCTACAACTAAGTGTTTAATAACTACCAAAGAGACATAAGACGATCTGGCCCGTTTATATAGACGCTAGCGGGGCTATTACTTAAACAGTTTACTAGGGTCATCTAATTAACAGTGTGATCCGCGTGTTAATACTCTAACACACATATAGCACAACCAACGTCGACTTTCCTGGAAACTGCTTGGAAACCTAAAGCCTGCAGCGAAGGCGCTAGGGCGCTAAAGAGGGTAAAAGAGTCGCCCTACCCCTCCTGCTAGGAGAAAAATTTCTCAAAAAAAGCTCAGACTATATGCTAAGGCATCTAGAGCTAATAGAAGTTAAGGAGCTTATTAAAGCTCAAATCCACTGGGAAATAATAACAACAACAATAAAAAACAAAAAATAATTTGCCTCTAGTAACTTAGGAGAAATAAGAAAGAAACAAATAAAGATAGAGGACAATAATATAACAGTAAAGAATAGCTAAGCTACAACGCCACGCCTAGAAAGGCAAACCCTAGAGGAGGAACTACTAAGGCCTACCTACAATTAAACTAAGAGCATTTTCTCTCCTTTTATTAGAGCTATACTTTAATTCCTAATTAGGAATAAAATACAAAAAGCCTCCTTAGTTAAAGAGGCGCTTAAAATTGCTAGAAACTTAGTAATTTAAGCTACTAACTTAGCTAAAAAAAACTTTACTTAGCAAACAAGCCTACTAGACCTAGTAGAGGTCTTTAAAGACTATATAGAAAAGAGCAAAGTAAATAAGAAAAACACTACTATCTTAGTAGAATAAATATTAAGCCTCTCTAACGCCTTGAAAGAGCTAAGAGAGAAAATTAGACAAGTTAGTATAGAGAAACTAACAACAAACTTGCCTACCTAAAACACGCTTATATAGAACACGCCTCTACAGAACACGCCTATCTAAGCCTTCTATGCTACTATAGCAGGTAACAACCAAGATTAACTATAGACAAATATATAAAGAACTTAAAAACTAAAGGCTACTAGCTTAAAAGATTGCTAACTAGTCCTCGTTAGTGAAATTTTAGAAGACTTTAACGCCTACAAACTTAGAAACACTTTTAACAACGCATTTATAATAAAAGAAGAAGTACTATTACTTATAGTTGCCTTAATTACAAAATCTTTTAAAAGAAACAAAATTATAACAACTACACTAGTATTTAAGGCAAAATACCTTCTTAAAAATTAAGTAATATAGCAGGATATTACAACTTTCAAGGCTACTTAGCTTATTACGCTTTAGTTTAAAGTTACTATTTATAAGCTGGCTACAAATTACAGCCTTAAGATTATTAAAAAAGAGATTAAAACTTTTAATAAAGGGCTTAAAGGAATAGGCAATTCTTTTTAGCTTATATTTTAAGATAAAAGAGAATATTAAAACTTTAGCTTAGCCTACGTAGCCTTTGCTACAGAAGATAAAGCCTAGAGGGCTATTAGAGAGAAACTCTATATTCTAGGGGAAAGCCTTAGAGCAGAAAAACTACAAGTAGTTAATATCTTAAGGCAATACACTAATTGCTAAAGATTTAGCTACTTAGAGAATAAATGCTTAAAAATAGCCTGCTAAATTTGCAGCAAGCCTTACTACACTAACTAGCACAAGTGTAAATCCTGCACTAGTTAAAGAAAAGCCTATATTTACATAATATTTAAGTGTGCTAACTATAATAAACTTTACACAGCTAATAGCCCTAAATACAATATCTTACAAGCTAGGACAACTAGAACTAATTAAACTAATTAGTATAATTAACGTTCTATAAATAAATGTTAATAGAAGTAGCCCTACTATAAAAAGCGCAATTACCTTAGCTATTATAATAAATGCTAAGATTATTGCAATATAAGAGCTGTGGTTAGCAAGAGGGCTATACAAGAATACTAAGTTAATTACTTACCTAGATTTTACTTAAATTCTATTAACCTGTAGAGAACTATAACTAAGAACTTTATTTTATATTTAAAAGGATATAGAAGTAGAAGTTAATCCTTACAATAGCAGCAACAACAACTTTTAAGCAATTACATTACTCTTTAACTTAAAGAAAACTTACATCTACAATATTTACAATAAAAAAAGCCTAAAATAAGGCTTAAACATATTAATAATCTCAAGACGCCTTTTAGAAGAGTCTATAGAATTTTATTTAATTATCCTAGGGGATTTTAATTGCCACTACCCTAGATAAAGTATACAAGAGTGCAACCTAAATTATTAAGAAGAAAATTTAGTAAAGAAAATAGACAATTAGAACCTTACTCTATTAAATACTATATGAGTTAGAACCTTCTTTAGAGGCTATATAAAAAAAAACGTACTTAACTTTACTTTCTTAACAAATAACATAGCGTCTACTATAATAAACTAGCAAGCTATTCTAGATACTAGATTAGACTATTACGCTATCCTCTTTAGCATTACTAATTAAGATTAGCTACCTAGCTAATTAAAGAAATCCAAAACAAAAAAAAAACTAGAACTTTTTTAAAACTACTTTATAAGAGGAAATACTGCAAGTAAAGCTAGAAAATTAAGTACTAGCTATACTATAAGCGTCTAACTACTTCTTAAGGCAACTTTTAATAAAACTTAGTAATTCTTTAGAAGAAAGCTTAGACAAAATAGTAAAGAATCTTACTACAGCTATTTAAAAATTGCTTATAAAATCTACTCTGCTTACAAACTAAAAGCTAAAGTTAAAGCCTTAGTAGTCTACTAATTTAGATATCTTTAAGGCTAGCTTATACAGAGCCTATTAAGACTATAAATAAATAGTAAAAAGAAAAGACAATACTCGATACTTATAAAAAAGAAACTACTTGCTTGCTAAAAACAATTACCTTAAAGCTATTAGAAAGACTAAACTTAACTATTAGAAACAGTTGTTCCAAAATAGATTACCTAAAGAGATATTTAAAGCTATAGCCTATATGAAAAACAACCTCTTAACAAAAATTCTAGCTATTGAAAACAAAGAATTTTTTAAAGAGAAATACTAAATTTTTAAAGAAAAACTATTCTTACTACCTTCTACTACACTAACACTAAAGCTTAACAACTACTTAGAAAACAACAAATAGAAGTAGCTAACATTAACTAAAAAAGAGCTCTACACTGCCTGCAAAAAGATAAAAGCCACCTTACTAGGACCTAGTAGAATTAGCTAAGAAGTTATCTTAATAGCGTACAAATACTAACTAAACACTTTTTATAAGGTCTATTTAACACTCTTTAACCTAAGATACTAACTAAGGTGCTAGAAAGAGGCTAGAAAAGTTATCTTAAAGAAACTAAACAAGCCTAATTACTTAATCCTAAAGGTATATAAAGTTATCTCTTTTCTATACTACCTAGGGAAGGCACTAGAGAGGCTCTACGCAAAGAGACGAGGTGTACTAGCAGAAACAATAAACCTACTCTACTTTTTACAAATAGAAGGTAGGCTTAATAAAATTAGCTATTAACGCTGCACCACTTTTCTACAACAATATTTAACAATAGAGGTAAAATAAAAGAGTTACCTTAACAGCTTTTCTAGATATTAGAGGCGCTTTTAACTATATATCTAGAAACAAGCTGCTAGAGAACATATACAACTAATAACTACTAACCTACCTTATATTATAGACTAAGTTATTCCTCACTAAAAGGCTACTAGAGCTATTCTTCAATAAGCAAACAGAGAAACTACAAGAAGTTAATACTAGTACGCTATAAGAAAGCTTAGCATTGCCTATTTTATTCCTTATTTATACAAAACTGTTATTCTAACTAATTATAGAGAATAATAATATATACTTCTTATTTTATATAGACAACCTGCAGATCTCTATATTAACAACATCTATTAGGAAAAACGTTAAACTACTAAAAAAAGAACTAGCAAATCTCTTTAGCTAAGTAAAAAAGCTAGCTATTAAGTTTAATAGCTTAAAAACAGAATTAGCTAATTAAATAAGATTAAAAAAGGACACTAGCAGATTCCTTATGCTACCTACAAAGAAGACCTTCTAACAAAAAAAACTAGTTAAATAGCTTAGCATATTATTTAATAATACTTGAAAGTTTAAAGATTACTGCTATATACAGATACAACAAGCAACTTAATTCTGTTCCCGCCTAAGTAGGCTAGCTAATATTAATAAGGGCCTTTTACCTAGAGCAATAAAGCAATTATATCTAGCTTATATTATTAGTGTAGCAGATTACAGATGCTAACTATTTTAAAAAAAAACAGCACGTCTTCAACAGCAAGCAGAAACTTTAAAACTAGGCCTATAAAATATTTTTAAAGACTTTTAAATTATCTCCTGCAATACTAAGCAAACTAAAAGCTACTTTTTACCTACCTAAAGTTAAGCTTAACAACTCTATTAGACAATATGCGTTTAGATCTACTTTACTAAATATAAACTAACCTATAAAGAATGCTATAACTAGCAATATAGGTAACTAACTTAACTAAATAACTTAGTCTATCTCTTTAGCTATCTCTAACATAGAGAAACTGTAACAGTACGCTTACACGCTATAAAACGCTAGAACCTTATACAAAGTTTGAATATTAAATAAGCTAAAAGACTTAAAAGTAGAATTTTATAAGAAGCTATTAGTTAATAATAGCCTTTATTTAATATACTTAGACGCCTTAGCAACAAAAGAAGGCAAAAAAATTAGTATAAGCGTTACTTTCTATAAAAAAGCTACGCTTATAGAAAAACTATAAGATAATATAGGAAATAACTAGCTAGTTTATAGTAGTAAACTGGAAGGTATTACCTTAAAGCTAGAGAAAGCAGTTAGCCTTATAAACAACTACTAGAGCGTTATAATATATATAGACAACTAAGTAGCTCTATTTTAATTAAAAAGCACCTTAAGTAACTTTAGCTAAAAATAGCAAATTAGGTGTACTAAGGCAGCAATTTAACTTAAAAAAAAGTATCTCCCCTACGCTATAATAAGTCCTAGGCTACTAAAATATACAAGAAAATAAAAAAGTAGACTCTCTTGCAAAAGAGGCTATAAATATAACCCCCCTAATAAATAAAATAAGCCTAGTAATTATTATCACGCAAATTCAATAACTAGCTAGCGCTAATTAGTTAAGCCTATTTAAAATGTATTAAAAAAAGTAATTAGCAAAAATCTAAATACCTACTTAGCAAAACTAAGTAGAAAGTAAAAAAGTACATACCTACTTCTATAATAAAAAGAGAAATATTTAGCGCCTTTTTTTAACTTAAACTAGAACACTACTACTTAAGAAGCTACTTTTTTAAAAGAAAATTAGTAGACTCTAAAGTTTGCATATGCAACTATAGAGCTACACAGAACACAGCCTACATACTTCTTAGATGCTAACTATATAAGAAAAATAAGGCAATTCTTTAAAACTTTTGCACAAAGCTAATCTGTCTGCAAAATCTACTCTAAACAGACCTAAGTATTAAGGCTACTTTAGCCTTTATTTAAGAAACTAAAGTTAGTACACAGGCTTAGTATAAAGGAACTACTAAAAACTAAATAACCTACGTAGATACCTGCAGGCCTCGGCCTGCACGTCTTATATAGCCTTAGGCTGAGAAAGGACGTTAAACTGCAATTAAAAAAAAATACTCTAACACATCCCCTAGTTTAGTGAGATATAATTAATCTAAGCTGTAAGCAAGGTGTCAATCTTTATTCATCTCACTTTGTTAATTTCGAGGTTTTCTTGTAGTTTTAGTCCTACTGCCTAATATTTTATCCTTGTTATAATATTGTAATGTTGTGTTAATTCACTAAGAAGCCAAGTCTTATTATAGGTTTAAAATATTAGAAAAATCTTAAAAATTGCGTAATTAGTCTGTGCGCAGTTGATACAAATACTAACTGCGTCTACTGCATTTCTAAAACTTTTAGCCTTACTATAATATTAACTACTAAGTCTTCTTAATCTTTAACGCGCCTCTATTACTATTAATATAGTAAGCCTTATTGCCTGACTATTCCCTTACTAGTTAGCTGCTGATCTTTCTAGTGTAGTCCGTCTTTAATAGTAATAAGTGTAAGTGTTACTTAAAGAGTTATTATTAAGAGCGTAATTGTTGCTAAGAAAGCCTACGCCAGCAACGCAAGAATAGTAATAAATATAAACATTTTACGCGTCAAAGCTCTTTTGATAATAAAATTCAGCAAGTATTTAATTTTTAAAATAATAAGAGTTAGTTGCCTCTACTTATTAATGTATACGCGCACCGCAAGACGTCTAGTAGCTTAGCTAGAAGACTAATTAACTTGCTTATTCAATTAAGTTAACTATTAAGTTTTGATTTAAATTTAATTTAAACTAAGAGTTTTACTGAGAGACTAAGCTAGCGTAGAAGCAAGATTATTTAGAAGCTTAATTAAAAGTGAAGGTACATTAACGCTTAAGCAACATTAAGAGAATAGTGACATAGTAATAGTCATAGCTTACATACGCCTATTAAGCTGTCTATAAAGCGCAAAGCGCCTTTATTGACATAAAAAAAGGTGCTAACTAGCTCTTTAAAAATTCCTACTAATCTATTATGTTTTTGCATTTTGCCTTATAAGCGCTGCATAAAAGAAATACTTTATAGTTTATACGCTAAGCGCCGCTTTGATTGCGATTAGACAAGTAGTTAGTGTAGCACTTACTATAGCAGTTGTTTGTTTTATATATACTATTCTTTTAATAATAATCTTGTAGATTGTTTTATAGCTATATATACTAATAAAAAGGTAAGTCTTTAATTATTTAAGCTTTTTGCTTAGACTGCTCACTAGTTGTTAGAGATAAAACAATAATAGGTGCTAGATTAACAAGCATAAGCTGCTTAGCGACATTATTGCTTACTGCAAAGAAATTAATAGCAGTATTATATTTACTGAAAAGCTTTTTGCGCAAAAGCCTCTTGTTAAAGAATTACTACGCTTAAGAGATATTATCTTATAGTTTTACTGTTTAGCTCCTGCTGCCTGTTCCTACTCTAGTAAGCGCTTTTGATCTAGGATATAAGCCTTATAATACTATATATAATTCTAGTTAACCTACAGTGCAGCCTGCTTAACAGCTAGCTTATAATTCACAATAGCCGCAGCAATAACAGCTTAAGCATTAGTAGTAATAGCAGTATCTTTATTATTAATTCACGCTTCAAGAACAGCATGCTTGCAGAATGTCCCCTCTAACTAGTTTATATTATTATGTTCCTAATTTTCGTTCTAATTATTATATAGACGGATTACATAAGTTTGCAGGTGTAAGACGACAGTCGTCTTGCGACTTATTATATAGGAGCAATAAATTAAATTTGCGCCTCTATACTACTTGCTTGCGGACTCTAGCTATTTAAGCTAGGAAAGTAAACAATATGCTTAAGCTTGCTAAGGCTTAAAAAGCTAAGTAAGACCTACTACTAGAGTCTAGCAAGTATAATAATCCTAATGCTTACTAGTAAGCTTATTCTTAGTTTTAGTTCTTAGATCTTAGTTAGTTTAGCTTTTAATCTCCCTCTCCTTTTAAGCATTTAAAGATGACTTAGCCTTGTATACAAATATTGCTGCTTAGTATAAATTCTTTGTTTCTTAATTCTTATTATTTTTGATTAAGTGCTTAACTTGCTAAAAGTTCAGTAACTACTGAAACTTCTTAAACTGTTATTAAGTAAACAACTTAATTAGTTTATTAGCTAGCATAATTGCTGTTTCTAGGTAGTTAACTCAAAATAATTCTTTAGTATATTCTTCCTGAAGCTATAAATCTTATATTTATACATGTCTTGAATAAGTGCTAATTTACTTCTTTTATCTAATTACAAGCTTAGTTATGTATTGACTATTATACTAAACTACTTAAAGTTCTTTTAGATTAAGAGACAGCTTGCAGAAAAAGCGCTTAAGAGCTATAGCCTCTTTAGTAGTATGCTTAAAGGCGAGTAGCTTAGCCTTAGTAGTTAACGTAGCTACTATAGTCTACTAAGCCGCCTTCTAAAACATTGACTACTATATAGAATAGTTATATATCTATAGAATAATCAATAAGTTTCCTAATTATCTACAAAGGAACTATCGACTGTGATAGTTAGGTTTAAGCTATTATGGTTCCTATATTAGATTGCATCCTTTTTTGTCTAATAGAAGTATATAATTACTTATTCAACAGCTTTCAAATACGAATTACCAGAGTTTATAAAACAAGTGTAAGAGCTTTAAGATTATTTAAGTAACATCTAGTTATAGCATAATAGCTATATACAGCACTAATTTAATTTTTTTTCAGTAGGCTTTAATCTCTTGCTTAGATGCTTTGCTAGTATAGTTATTTAGCTTCTTTAACAGCAGTAAAGTCTCAAGAAAGCTACTATTCTCTAGCTTAAACTTCTTTGCGATCTCGTAAATATATATATTATGTAATACCCAAACCTGCGCTTACCTTAATGATAATCTACGTCGTGATCCTACAAAGCATCTCACTAAAACAGACTTTAGCAATACACTGCCTGTTGCCTTAAGAGTAATTCTTAAGGCTTAATTCGACTAGTTAACCTAGTTTACTTTATTAAAACTGCACTGCTTAAAGAAAGGCATCTAGAGTTAAGTTAATCTTAATCTCCTAAACGTGCCCTTGAAAGATTAGTAGGAGCTATAGTATCAAGAACTGCCTAATGATGTTTAGCAACTAGTTACTTTATTATTTAGCGCCAGCACTTTAAAATAACAGGACTACAAGATTGCTTAATATAAATATAAAGCTTATATAATTAATTCTCAGTATAAAGAAGATAATGATAATAAGCTACTTAACAAGTACAAGGTACACAGTACTTAATTAATAAGAGAAGTTACTAAGATTACTAATATGAAAAAATAAATCAGCAAGACTATCTATCTATACCTACTATTTACTGCTTTAATAAGCATTATTACTTAAAATTTACTAGCTTTTAAGCCTTAGTAAAGAGCCTAAAGAAGGATCTTGCTCTTACAAATTAGAACACTTAGTATTCAATTGGGGCGTAATACAGATCCTACCTAGACAAGGCTTACTAAAAATAAATAGGCCTCAAGTAATAGTTTACTCAATAGCAGCTTCTTTGTCAACAATCAACAGTTTACTTACAACTTAAAGTTCTTAGGCTATTAGTAGTTACTAATTTCTTAGACTCCTTAAGTACTAAAATCGCACTAAACTAGTTACGCAAAAAGTGCAAGAAGCTAGTATAAGTGATAGCGCTTAGTAAAGCCTAATTATCTTTTTATGATTTAAAGAAGATCTTTAGTGTTTTCTTACAAGATTAACTAATTTCTTTCTTAGAAGAAAAAGGATACGTAGTATTTTAAACTACATCTGAATTGGGGACAGCTTAACAATCTATAAGCGCTGAGAGTTTAAATTTAAGTAAAAGTACTAAGTAATTATATTTTTGCCTTTATAAGCTAAGTAGAAAATTAATAAATAAGTATTTTTAGACCCAGCGCAATTGTTTTTAACTACAAACTACAGTTACTAAATTCATTTCTACTAATAAAATACTAGTTAAGATGTTAGATGATAGAAAAAAGAAAATACTTAGTTAATAGAACAGCGACAGATAGATAACGCTGCGCATTTAAATTAAGAAAAATAGCTCAAAGGCTAGCACTAGTATATTAGCTGTTAACAAGTCTAGTATATGATACCCTAGCTTATTAGTTCTATTACTAATGAACTTAATAGACTTTGTTAAGGAATTTAGACTAAATATGTTTCGTATAGCTTTTACGCCTTATGCTTTGTTTCTTTATATAGTTATAGATAGTAGAGCAGCAGTCTACTTAGTTATTAGCAGAAATTACTTAGTATTAGGCACCTTTAGCAAATGTATTAAAGATAAAACTATTAAAGCAGGCACTTAATCTATTTTGGTCGCGAGAATAGGAAATAGGCTGCTTAGGAATGTTTTATATAGCAACACTAGCCCTAAGACAGCTAATCTTTTGCTTATTAACAATAAAGTTGTGCTAGGTTTCTATATTGATATCATCCTAGAAGCACGGCTTGAACAAATAAATATCTAGTGTTTAGAATATACTTGTACTCTGCAATTTATAATAATCAGGATGAACGCTGTCTTAATTAACTTAGGGTGTTACTTTAGTTTTTTTTTAATAAACACAAGTAACTTACTTATTACACTACTTAACTGCTGTTTATAAAGGCTATTGTTTAATAAAGGAAACTTTAAGTGCGCACTAGTAATAAGGTTCTATAGCATTGATAATGAGGCTATTTAGGACAATAAGCTATTAAAGCTCTAATCTACTTAGCGTAAAACGTTTAGATTACTAGTAAGCAGCTTTAAGAATATCATTAATACGCTATAGCTTATGCTTTACAAGTAATTTTCTAGTAACTAAGAAAAACATTACCCTAACTTTTTAATTAAATCTTATAGAATCTGTTTACAGAGGGGTGACAGAAAAAAAGAGAAATCAAAAAGTTCTTAATTCCAAGCTTTATATTTCTTTAACTAGAAGGGCTATACCAAAAAGAGTTTGTGATTTGAAAAGCCAAGAACTTCCTTTTTAAGAAAGGCTGCTTAGTAAGCTACTTATTCAGCATGACTGCTCTCAATCTCTGCGGTGAAAATAAAGATTAAAACACTTAAAAATATATAACAAAATAACTATTTTTGAATTTGTAAGAATCTCTATAAGTTATATATATTGAATAACACTCGCTAATCTTATATGTGTACAAGTTTGAAGGTAATTCTAAAATAAAATATTAAGGAATAATAAAGAGCTTGTTTTTTTTTTTTTCTTAATAATAAACTACAATAGCTTACTAATACTTAGTGTACTAGCCCTTAGCTTCTTTTACATGCAGATAACGCCTTGGTAATAATAGAATATAATTATCAATCGCCTTTTGAGGTAGTTGATCCGATTCCTCCTTTATAGCAGCCTTTGAGGCTGCTATACTTCTCTTATTGTTTCCTATACCTAAAGAAGCAATAGGCCTTTTAGCTAAAGCGTTTTTCAGCAAGGACCACACGTTTTCTATAGGATTTAGATCAGGACTATAAGCAGGATGCTTAAAAAGTGATATCCTATTTCTTGAAAACCAAGATAAAACTTCTGGAGTTTTATGAATCTTAGCGTTATCCTTCTGAAATATCTAGCCAATATAGCAGTCAGTAAAATGCTTAAATATATAAGAAACGACTCTAACTTTATAATTTAAATATCGCGTAATAAGCCCCTAAATAGAGAAAAAGAGTATATATAACTTACCTTTTTTTATGGCAGGTTTTACTATAGGAATTAGAATCTTTTTTATATTGTCTGAATATCTAAAGGGAGTAGTAATAAGAGGGCTTTTAATTACTACTAGTTTACATCTTCCACCTATCCAAATTGCACACAAAACTTAGATAAAAATATGTTGACCAATAACTAGATTAGTAAGTATTCTAAAATTGATCAAAATAACTAAAATATAATAGATGTATTATAGTTTATTATTTAATCATTAAAGTTTCTTCTAACTTACTTGTATTATTTGTAGAAACAATTTTCTTTCCTACTCTATTATTTTGCTTTGTTCGATAGTATTCTGTCCTAGCACCGTGTCCACGCTTTATAGCAGACTCGTCTGATAACATAACTTTCTTAAAGTTTATATTTTTGATATTTTTGGGTATTTGCTTTGCGCAAATATGACAATTATAAGCTTTTTCAGCGTCTAATGGCGTTTTATTCGAGAAATATTAACAGAATAGTTCTCCTGTCTTAGGAAAGCGTTTTAAGCTTTTAACAGAAAGATCTAGACTATTTTCTTTAAAAAGACGTCGATTTGTCATTTAAGGGCTTCTAGTAATGTCTCTGTTAAGCACTCTTTTTGCTTTTTTTGAGATCTTAGAAGGACGACCTCGTTTAGAGCTAATAATAGATAAAAGAGCGTTCTTTTTTTTGTTTAATTTAATAAAGAGTATTGTAAATACTTTTAGAAGGCTTTTCTAGTATATTACTAATAGAGGAAATAGATTTGTTGTGTAAATATAAAGTATAAACTTATTGTTTAAATTGAGAGAGATGGCGAGCCATAGAGGAGATAATATAAAAAAAGCAAGTTAGGACAAATAAGAGGAGTTAGTATATTATATTTCTACTAAGTTACTACTTAATTATTGCTTACGTAAGCAACCCCTATTTTTTTCATCCTTTAATTAAACTATGAGGAATTAAGAAATATTACTCCGTAATCTGCTCACATCATGCTTAAGTAAGCTAATTAAACTTAATTTTTTTCCAGCCCTTTTTATACGTTCACAGAAAAGATATGCTAAAGTCTATTTTCGCTTTTTTTTCATCTTATTTCAAGCGAGATTACAGGCGCGGTCATGCTGACTAAGCAGCCTATCTTAAAGAGGAAGTTCTTGGCTTTTCAAATCACTAACTCTTTTGGTATAGCTCTTCTAGTTATAGAAATATAAAGCTTGGAAAATAATAACTTTTTTGATTTCTTTTTTTTTTGTCACCCCTCTGTAATCTTATTCTAAGTAGAGAGCGAGTAAAGATTAAGTTAAAAAAGTTAATCTTAGTAGCCAAACAAAATTTTATCTTCATTAGTTAAGCAATACTTGCTAGTAAAAAGCCTAGAAAAATATAGTTAGATTAGAGTTTCTATTAGCAGCTCTATCTCTTCTCTAGTAAAAATAAGCACTTCTTAAGGTATTTTAGATAGCATAGCTCTGTTAAATAGACCTATAATACTTATTATAGTGCGGTTATAAATAAAGTATACTTCATTATATTATAAGTTATAAAAGTTAAGTAATTGTTTAATATTAACTTCACAATACTACTGTGCCGGTGCACAGGTTGTGTGAAGATCGTCCTGAGAGGATCTAAGAGTTGGTTCTCGGGGAATGAGTGAGTGCGATGAATAGGGGTTGGTGTAATAGCACGTTTATTAGATCAATGTAATATTATGAGGGGTTAAGAATAAAGTATAATCCTTAAATGAAATACTAGACTCTTGTACAAAGTTGAACACAATAAGCTATAAAGGCACATTGCCTATTACTACATTCTAGGCGATAGTCCTAATAGTCGTGATTACTTCTAGCGATAGTTGTGATAGTTGTAATTGCTCTTAGTAATAGTTGTAATAGTCATGATTGCTCCTAGCAATAGTGTGCGTGACGTTCTATTAAGAGTCCTTGGCGTAGTATTAAGTTACGTTACTACCCGCTGCGGTGGCCTTGTAGGTTAGCCGTCTAGTTCCTAGTTAGTAAGTTGTAGTAGTTTTTTATAAGACTTAAATTTGTAACTAGATTATAATGCTACCCTTTCTCTCTTAAGATCTATTTTTAGAATACCTAATTTGATAAGTCACTTAGTTCATAAGCAAAGTTACCCCGCGCGTTGTTATAAGCTTTAAAATTTGCTTTATTATTAAATCTTTATAAACGCTAAATATGTCTTGCCTTCGAAGTTCTTAAATACTAATTTCTTTTCAACTTTGCTTATATTAGGTATTTTATTAATAATCAGCTTTATTATACTATGCTAATTTCTTCAAAATATGCAGAGTGCACATGTCTAGGCCAGACATGTGTAAATAGGTTTTATGCTACTTTAGATAGAACTCGCAAGGAGTATTAAGTAAAAATAAATATTGATAAAAAGTTATTATTTACGTAATTACGCATGTATTATGTAGTAAAAAGATACTAGCGTAGGCTGATAAGTATATGTGGGAGCTGAGAAGGAGCAATTGCTTAATTACCAAAGTAGAAAATAAGTGTATTAAGCAACTAAGTGCTACAACTAAGTGTCTGATAACTACTAAAGAGATATAAGACGATCTGGCCCGTTTATATAGACTCTAGCGGGGCGGTCACGTGGACAGCTTACCAGGATCACCTGATCAACAGGGTGATCCGCATGTCAATACTTCAACAGTATATATAGAGAAAAGCGCTTTGCCTTGCATTAGAGCTAGAAGCAGAGGGTATAGACGTTAATATAGAGTCTTTAAGTTGTCCTGTGGCGTCTATTAGTATTACATACATGCTAATAATATAGTCTACCCTAGGTAGTATAAACAATGCAGTCACTTTGCTAAGTGTTAGTAGTACTATGCTTAAGGCTAGTAGCAGTTGATAAATTACATTTGTTCTATTTTATTTCTACTATTCTTATATTGGGACCTAGTATTGTAGTAGTAATCTTAAAGCAAGTTATTTGTTTTCTAGTATGTATGTCTAAAGTTCTTCGTTCAATTTCTAGTACAGTAAGTGTATTTCTGCAATATCTATAAGTAGTGTATTAAATTGATAATTAGTTTCTATGTCCTATTACTGTCTAGGTAGCTTAATTATTGAACTAAGTATTGCTTGCTGTTGTTTTGCATTTGGTGTTTCAGATGTCTTTTAATTCTATATTTATGTATTTCTTTTGTCTTCTAATAGAGGAATTTTTCAAGTAGCGTCTCTAGGTCTGCTAGTTCTAACATGTTAACATAGAATCATAGGTAGATTCTTATATCTAGTAGGAGGCTAAGTGTGTACGTAACTAGTCCTTCTAGTCTAGAAATCAAAATAGCTTAACCTTAACAATATTAAGTCCTTTGCTAGGTCGTTTAGTGCAAAGATTCTTTGTAAATAAATATACTCTAAAAAAAATCTGTTAGCTAAGGTTTCATTTTTCATTTCTAGTTAGTATATTAAATACTTTAGCGATGTGTCTTCTTAAGTGTTGTCTTAAGTGACTTATATAGTGTCTTTAGCTTATTAGCAGTAGCAATAGCTGCTTCTGTTTTCTAACTTAGAAATGTATATATAAAGAGATTTAAGCGTATCTTGTAATCTGCGTAGAACAGAGTTTGTTCTATAAATACTAAAAGCTTATTGTGGTATGCTATTTGTGCTATAGGTAGTAATAAAACCTAATTATTCTATTGTTAATTAATATATATTTTAAGATAGGCTTTAATTATGCAGTTTGTTCGCTTAGTCTATTTATCTATTTGCAGGTAGTAAGCTGTAGATAGCTTTTGTTTTGTTCTAATTGCAACAGGTAATGCTGTCTAAAAGTTTAAAATATAGAGCTTATCTCTATTACTCATAATTCACTCTAGCATACATTAGTGTCTAATAATACATTTAATTATAATATATTTAAGCTATACTGCTATAAAGGATTTTCCAAGGGCGATGTACTGAGCTTACTTTATAAATTAATTAACTACTACAAGAATTGCGTTATAAGAAACTTGAGTAATAAGGCCTCTAAAACTAGTAGGCCTGTAACAAAGTGTATAGAGATGTCTAACTAAAGTTTGTTAAGTAGCTTTATTGCTTGTATTTCTCTATAAGGTGCGTGGGTACTGTGTTTGTTCTTCTAACAGTCTGCGCACTAAGCTATAAAGGTAGTAACTTTGCTCTTTATGTTAGGAAAATTATAGTTATATTTAATAAGTTCTATTGTTCTAGTAACATTCGAATAACTCTTTATCAAGTTATTATAATATTATTAAATAATTGCTTCTTATAGTCCTTCTACTACATTATGCGTAATCTGCATAATGTAGTTAAGCGTCTTTACTAGTTCTAGCAATTTGCTAGTGTTTACTTTAAGTATTGCAGTGTTAGTATTAATTTAGTTCAAGCGATATTATGGTAGCAGCTACGAGCGTCTGCTCTACTGTTGTCTTTTCCTAGTATATACATAATCCTGAACTTGTGCTATTCTAGCATCTCTAACTATCTTACCAATTGTTAGTTAAGTACTTTAGTAGTTGTAAAGTTAACTAAGTTCTTGTAATCTATAAATATTATAAATTCTAAGTAGCTTTCTGGATATACTTTTCAATGCTATAAGTATGCAATATTAGCTAGTAGTTCTTTATTATAGACATTGAATCTTTTTTCTAGTCCTAAAAATTTGCAAGAGTAGCAAGCGATTAAGAACTATTTGCTTTTGCACATTTAACTAGCACATTTTCCTAGCGCTAGATCTAAAGTATTAGTCTTAAAGCTTAGTAGTTGTTCTGCTTAGAATATCTTAAAGCATAGTAGTTCTATGCTTGCTTTCCTAAGCGTCTAGAAAGCATTCTCTACTTCCCCACTCTACTTAAAGAGTACTTCTTTTCTTGTAAATTTTATTGATAAAATAGTAATTTAAGAGTAATTCTTACTAAACTATTGAATAAAGTTTAAGAATTTTAAAAAAAATTATATTTCATTAACTATCTTTAGTAGTTGCTATTTTTCTACTACTTATATATTTTCTTTGCTTATCCGTACTCCTTGTGCTCCTACTCTATGTTTAAGAGAAGCAATTTTATTTTTGTAGAATTTTATTTCTTGAGTTTAAGTTAGAAGTTAAACTAGTCTAAGCACCTTATTACTGTGCGTGTATGTTTAACGTGATCCCTTAAGTTCTTAGAGTAGACAAAGATGTTATCTAAGTATACTATAACGAAAATCTCTAAATGTACTGTTAACACGTTATTAATAAGTTCTGAACATGTTGCTAGAGTATTTATAAGCCTAAAAAGCATTATAGGGTATTAATAATATCTCAATTATGTTTTAAACGCTGTCTTCTATTCTTTTATTTTCTTAAGTTTCATAAAGTAGTTTCTGTTTTAGAAGTCTAATACTGTAAATACCTTAGCGTAAAATAATTAATTTCTGAGCTTTATATCATTTAGTTATAAGCATTAGTTCTTTACTATAATACTTCTTAGCTTTTAGTAGTTAACACCTATCTTTAGCAGTTTATTCTTCTTTAGTACAAAGAGTATAAAAAATTCTACAAGTTATAAATATAGTTTAAAATATTCTCTTTAAATACTCTTGTCTAGTTTTTCTTCTAATATTTTGAGTTTTATCTTTAATAGTAAATACATTAGCTTAAAGAGTAAAGTTATTTCTTCTTTTAAGCCAATCTGATAGTCCTAAAGTTAGTGTCTTAGTAAGGCTTTCCCATCTACTACGTTTTAATAAAAGTACTTAAATTTCTTTCACTCTTTAAAGATACTTAGAGTTGCGCGCTTCTTTCAAACTCTAAGTTTATAATGTAAAAGTGCCCTTTAAGTATTTATTCACTTTAACCTTCTTGTCTAGAGGCTGTTCCTAGTTAAGGTTCGCTTTCTTTCAGCAATATTATAAGTTTTTTAATCATTTCCTATTATAGCTGTTATATAATTAAGCTAGCTAGTATTCGCGTTTAGTCTACAGCACTAAAATTAAAACTTCTTTAACTTTTAGTTAATACGTAGGTTGTATTCTTATAACTAAGAAATTCTTAATAGAATGTTATAAGTAGCTAGTCTAAAGACGTCTAGGTCTAACTTTTCCTTGTGTTCCTAGATGCTAAGTTTTACACTAGTAACCTTATGTGTAATAGTTGTCTCGCCTAGCATAAGCTAACTATTAGCTTTATATAGTAGGTATAGCTTTTATTTCCTTAGTATTTGTAGACCTGCTACTAGCACTACTTAAAGAGAAACATAATGAGCTTAGGAGCTAAAATCTACTAATGCTTATATTTAATGTTTGTTAAGCTTTACTAGGAGCTTGAAAAAGCTTAGGAGGTTTATTATATTAACTTCTCTAGCAATTCTAAATGTTTTAAGCGTTTGTCTAAACAGAATGTGTACTAAATCTATAAAACTTCTTGGCGAATATTTATAGTTTGTACTTAATATTAAGATACGTGTGCTATAAAGGATAGTTGCACTTTTATATATGCGTTCTGTCCTTGTAATTCTTTTGCTACATTACGTGTATTTATAGCGTTTCTTCTAGATTTTTGTATCTGTAAAAGTATAGGCTATGTTATTTTTCCTATATGTCTAGTGCGCATTTATTACTAGGGCAGTCGTACTATAGGTACTTGTATTAAGGCATTCTTTTTAGTTTTTGAGGAAACTATCCTAATTTGTACTTATTTAAATAGTGTATAGTGTAGCAATTGTATGTGCATGTAGTCTATAATTACTTTGTGTGTTCTAGGTTACGTAGATCTATTTAATAGTACATGCTATTGTAGCTAACATCTTATGCCTTATACTTTTAGCGTGTTGCCTAAAATTTTTCGTAAACTTCTTTTTTCTCTTTGTCTAAGAGCTAATGCGTTAGTTTATTTTATAATATCTTAGCATGTCTGGTTTTTTTTTGTAGTTTAACGTCCTTTCTCAGCCTAATGCTATATAAGACGTGCAGGTCGAGGCCTGCATGTATCTACGTAGGCTTGTCTTCCAAGTTATATGCATAGAGGAAGTTCCTAATACAGGTGAGGCTCTTGGCCTATTAGTAGTGGAGGAAGAGGAGGAGGAGGGTATATATATAGCTCGGTCGCCTAAACAGGCAATTACATCTAGTTTTTAGTGGTTTTTTTGTACTAGGCCTGTGTGCCAACCTTAGTTTCTTAAATAAAAGCTATAGTAGCCTTAATGCCTAGGTCTGTTTGGAAGAGAAATTGCAAAGAGATTAGCTCTGTGCAGGAGTCTTAAAGTATCGCCCTACTATCCTTATATAGCTAGCACCTAAGGAGTATATAGGCTGTACCCTATGTAGCTTTATAGTTGCATAGGCAAACTTTAAAGTCTACTAAATTTCTTAAAAAATAATACCTCTTTAAATAGCAGTAGTCTAGTTTAAGTTAAAAGAAGGCGCTAGATATATCTCTTCTAATTGTAGGAGTAAATATCTGCTTTCTTACTTTCTACTTAAAGGTTGCTAAGTAAGTATTCACGTTTTTGCCAATCACTTTTTTTTATATTTTTTAAATAGGCTTAACTAATTAACGTTAGCTAGTTATAAAATTTTACTGCTATCAACTGCTAAGTTTCTTTTATATATTAAGAAGTGTATTTTTGAAGCCGCGTTTGCAAGAGAATCTGCTTTTTTGTTCTTTAGTATGCTTTAATAGCCTAGAACCTACTATAGCCGAAGGGTAACGCCTTTTTTTTTAAAGTTAAGTTGCTGCCTTAATATACTAATTTGCTACTCCTAGCTTGAGTTTTTTAAGGTACTCTTTGATTAAAATCAAGCTACTTCGTTGTCTACATATATTGTAATGCTTTAGTAGTTTTTCATAAGGCTAACCGCTTTATCTAGCCTTAAGCTAATACATTCTAGTTTACAATTATAAACTAGCTAGTTATTTCTTATATTATTTTGTAGTTCTTCTATAAGCGTAGTTTCTTTACAGAAAGCAATGACTACACTAATTCCTTTGCCCTCTTTTATTGCTAAGGCGTCTAAGTATATTAAAAAAGGCTGTTATTTACTAATAGCTTCTTGTGAATTTAGCTTTTCAGTTTTTTAGCTTACTTAATATTTAAATTTTATATAGAGTTGTAGCGTTTTGTAATGTATAGGCGTACTATTATATTTTCTCTATATTAGAGATAGCTAAGGAGATATGCTAAGTTATTTAGTTAAGTTAGTCGCCTCTATTGTTGCTAGTAATAGTAGTTTTTATAGAGTTATTTAGATCTAGTAGAGTAGATCTATATGCGTATTGCCTAATAGAGTTATTAAGCCGAGCTCTAAGTAAGTAAAGAGCAGCTTCTAACTTACTTAGCATTGCAGGTAATAATTTAAAAGTTCCTAGAATCTTTTCTACGGACCTAGTTTTAAAGTTTCCGCCTACTATTAAGAACGTGTTGTTATTTTTTCTAAAATAATTAATACTTGTGATTAGCTACACTTGTAATACAAGCTAGATATAATTACCTTGTTACTCTAGGTAAGAGGCCCATATTAATATTAGCTAGCCTAATTAGACAGGAAAAGGCTTAAGTTTTTGGTTATATCCTTACATAGTAGTAAGTCTTAAACTTTCAAGTATTATTAAAGAAAATGTCTAGCTAACTAACTAGTCTTTTTAGTTAGAAGGTCTCCTTAGTAGGGAGCGTAAGGAATCTGCTAGTGTCCTTTCTTAATCTTGTCTAATTAGCTAATTCTATTTTAAAGCTATTAAACTTAATAGCCCACTCTTTTGCTTAGCTAAAGAGATTTTCTAGTTGTCTTTTCAATAGTTGAATGTTTTTCCTCATAGATGTTATTAATATAGAGATCTAGAGGTATTCTATATAAAATATAGAGTATATATTATTATTTGTTAAAAATAATTAGAATAGCAGTTTTGTAGAAATAAAAATAGGATAAGTAATGCTAGGCTTCCTTTTAGTGTACTAGTATTAACTTCCTATAGTGTCTCTGTTTACCTATTAAAAGATAGTTCTAGGAGCCTTTCTGTAAGGAATAAGCTTGTCTATAACATAAGGCAGGTTAGTTGTTATTAGTTGCACATGTTTTCTAGTAGCTTGTTTTTAGATAAATAGTTAAAGCACTTTTAATATCTAGAAAAGCCATTAAAGTAACTTTTATATTTTGTTTCTATTGTTAAATATTGTTGAAGAAGTGTAGTAAAGCGTTAATAGCTAATCTTTTAAGCCTGTCTCCTTTTTGTAAAAAGTGAAGAAAGTCTATGAATTTCTGCTACTAAACTTAGTCTCTTTACGTAGAGTCTCTCTAGTGCCTTCCCTAGACAGCACAGAAGAGAAATAACTCTATATGCCTTAAAAATAAAGTAATTAGGCTTATTCAGTTTTCTTAGGATAACTACTTCAGCTTTTCTCTAATACCTTAGTTAGTATCCTAAGTTAAAGAGCATTAAAGACTTTATTGAAGCTGTTTGGTCAGTATTTGTACGCTATTTAGATAACTTCTTAGCTAATAAAAACTCCTAGTAAGGTGGCTTTTATCTTTTTGCAGGCAGTGTAGAGCCTCTCTCTAGTTAATATTAGCCACTTCTATTTTTTATTTCCTTAGTAGTTTTTAAGCCTTAGTGCCAGTGTAGTAAGAGATAGTAGGAATAGTTTCTCTCTAAAGATTTAGTAGTTTTTTAATTTCTTTTTACTTTTAATAGCTAGAATTTCTGTTAAAAGGCTTTTTATTGTGTAGGCTGTAGCTTTAAATATATTTTTAAGTAATTTCTTCTAGAGAAACTATTCTTAAGAGTTAAGTTAAGCCTTTATAATAGCTCTAAGGTAATTGTTCTTAGCAAGCAAGTAGTCTCCTTTTAATAAGTATAGTGTACTATCATCTCTACTTGCTATTGGTTTGTAATCTTAAGAGGCTCTATTTTGGCTAGCCTTAAAAATATCTAGATTACTAAACTACTAAGGCGTTAGTTTTAGCTTTTAGTTCGCAAGCAAAGTTAATTTTCTAAGCGCATTTTAAATAGCTATTGTAAAGTCCTCTGCTATTTTGTCTAAGCTTTATTCTAAAGAGTTTCTAAGTCTTATAAGAAGTTGCCTGAAGAGGTTGTTAGACGCTTATAGTGTAGCTAGTAATTGATTCTCTAGCTTTGCTTACAGTACTTTCTCTTAAAAAGTAGTCTTAAAAAGGTTCTAGTTTTTTTTGCATTGCATCTCTTTAGCTAGTTAGATAGCTAGCTTTAATTAGTAATACTAATGAGAATAGCCGAGTAGTTTAATCCAATCTCTAGAATAGCTTGCTAGTGTAATATAGTAGACGCTGTATTATTTGTTAAGAAGGTAAGATTAAGTACGCTTTCTTTTTACATGTGGCCTCTAAAGAGGATTCTAACTCTTATAGTCTTTAATAGAGTAAGGTTCTAGTTATCTATCTACTCTACTAAATGCTCTAATTAATAATTATGTTGCACTCGTATATGCTTTCGTTAGGGAAGTGGCAATTAAAATCTCCTAGGATAATTTAATAAGATTCTAAACGCTGGGTTTTAAAGACGTCATGAAATTGTTATTATATTTACGCCTTGTTTTAGGTATTTTTTATTATCAACGATGTAGATGTTAATTTTTCTTAAGTTAAGAAGGAATGAAATTACTTAAAACCTGCTGTTGTTGCTTCTGTAAAAATTGACCTCTATTTCTATATCCTTTTAAATGTAAAATAAGGTCTTTAGTATTAGTCCTTAATAGTTAGTGAGATTTACGTAAAATCTAGAAAGGCGATTAAGCTAGTATCTTTGTACAGCCCTTTTACTAACCACAGCTCTTGTATTATAATAATCTTAGCATTGGTTATAACAGCTAAGTTAAATGCTCTATCTATAGCTTGGCTAGTTCTATGTATTAATGTTTATATTTAGGACTTTGATTATACTGATTACTTCAGTTAGTCCTAGTTATCCTAGCTTATAGCATATTATAGAGGGGTGACAAAAAGAAAGTATTCAAAAAAGTTATAATTTTTAAAGCTTTATAATTATATGAGTAGAGAAGCTATACCAAATGTAGTTAGTGATTTGAAAAGCCAAGACCTTCTTCTTGAAGCTACGCTGCTTAGTAAGCAGCTTAGTCAGCACGGCTGTCTCTGCAATTCCGCCTAAATTAAGAGAGAAAAAAAGGTTTAAATGTATTTCCGTATTACTTTTTTTGAATGTATAAAGATGGTAAAAAATAAATATTATTGAATAAGACTAGTTCATCACTTCGGTGTAGGAGTTTCCGAGTAGTACTATAAAAAAATACCTAGTTATAATAAAAGGGCATTTTCGAAATTTATGTAGATAATTATATAAAAAGTCTTACAAACACTTAGTAAGCTAGTCTATAGCTTTTCTCGTAGCTTAGTACTATTATAGCTATTGTAAAGTATAACTATTAAATATTTTTAGTAGAATCTAACTCTCGTATAGTATTGTTATTTTGTTATGTTAAATATCCTATTACTTTAGCATTATAACAGTACTTAATAATCAACTTATATTAATACAAAACTAATTCTAAGTCAAAACTTTGAAGTTTTATAAGTTTCTACTTAGTATAATCATAATAACTATAAGGTCTCTCTTATGTTCAAAGGAAGCTTTTTCTTAGAATTCTTTCAAATATAGATATCTTGTTATGTCAAGTTCTATAAGATTTTTATAATAAATTTATATTTACTTTATTATTTTATGTTTTTGTTTAATTTTCTAGTAATTTTGATAAGGTTTATATTAAGTAGTTTTTGAACATTGTAAAAGATCTTTGTACAACAGCCTAGTTTAAGCGCAAAAGTAGGTAAGAAAGCTTATTATTATATATATCTTAATTTAAAGTACTTACTAATACTTTTAAAAAGATTCCGTAGTTTGTTACTATTTATAGTAATAAGCTTATATAATATATATATACTATTAACTTACTATCTAGATTAAGATAAACTATAAGCTATAAAGAACATGCTATAGAAAAAGTGAGTTGAAAAGAGTAAACAGACTTAATATACTTTAAGCTTACTAATATATTACGTAATTAGCGCTTATATACGCAACCTCTATTTCTAACACCCTTTAATTAGACTAGAAGTAATTAAGATACTACCCCCCATAACCTGCTTACATAGTGCTTACGTGACCTTATTAAACATAGTTTTTTATTAGCGATTTTTACACGTTCAAAAAATTGTGATACTAAAATTCATTTTAACTTTTTTTCCCTCTTGATTTGAGCGAAATTGCAGGGTCAACCGTACTGACTAAGCGGCTTACTAAGCAGCGTATCTCAAAGAGGAAGCTCTTGGCTTCTCAAACCACTAACTCTTCATGGTATAGCTCTCCTACTCCTAGAATTATAAAGCTTTAAAAATAATAATTTTTTTGATTTCTTTTTTCTTGTCACCCCTCTTTATATTTAAGGCTATTAGCTGCGTAAAGTTTGTTGCAGTTAGCACACTAAGATATAGTGTAAATATAGGCTTTCTCTTTTCTAGTACAGGAACTGCAATTATGTTAGCTAGCGTGGTAGAGCTTACTGCAAATTTAGCAGGCTATTTTTAAGTATTTATTCTTTAGGTAGCTAAATTCTTAGCAATTAGTGCATTGCCTTAAGACATTACTATCTTGTAGTTTTTCCGCTCTAAGGCATTCCCTAAAAAATATAAAATTTTCATCTAAAAGCTCTCTAGGCTTTGCCCTGTGTAGTGAAGGCTACGCAGGCTAAGCTAAAGTATTAGTATCTTCTTTTTTTCTCTAGTGTAAGCTAAAAAAGGGTTGCCTATTACTTTAAGGCCTTTATTAAATGTTTTAATTTCTTCTTTAAAAACTTTAAGTCTATAATTTGTAGGTAGCTTGTAAATAACAGCTTTACACTAAAGGATATTAAGTTAGCTAGCCTTAACATTTATGATTTCCTAATATATTACCTAATCCTTAACAAGGTATTTTGCCTCAAAAGCTAGTATAGTTATGATAATTTTGTTTTCTTTCTAAAGATCTTATAATCAAGGCAACTATAAGAGATTATACTCTTTTAATTGTTGCAAATGCGTTGTTAAACGCGTTTCTAAGTTTATAGGATTTAAAACTTTCTATAGTTTTACTAACTAGAACTTTCTAGCAATCTATTAGGCTAGTAGCTCTTAGATTTTAAGTTCTTTGTATATGTGTCTATAGTTAATCTTTGTTGTTGCCTGCTATAGTGTACGTGTATTGAAGTGTATGAAGACATACTGCTACGAGGGCAGGAGAGCACTAGTGGTTAGATTATGCAAGAACGAGCTTGGTAAGATAACAATCTTATTGTGAGTTGGTATAGAAACTATCGATAGAAGGAGACGCCTATTCAATGATACAGTGTAAGGAGATGAAGAAGAGTTGTTAATAAATAGATAAATAAATGGTGACCCCTTTCCGCGATACACGGAAGAGGTTATATACCTTAAGATTAGGTGGTTGAGCACTAACCTAGCGTGCAGTAGGGTATCACCCTGTGCACCGGCACAATAGTAGCGTAGAAGGACTAGGAGGTGCTTTGTGGAAGTGTGTTCTGTATAGTTGTGTTTGTTGTTAGTTTCTCTATATTAACTTATCTAATTTTCTTTCTAAGCTCTCCTAAGGCGTTAAAGAGGCTTAATATTTAGTCTACTAAAATAGCAGTATTTTTCTTATGTACTCTGCTATTTTCTATATAGTCTCTCAAGATCTCTACTAGGTCTAGTAAACTTGTATGCTAAGTAGGGTTGTTTTAGCTAGATTAGCAGCTTAAACCACTAGGTTTTTAGTAATTTAAAGTGCCACTTTAACAAACGAGGCTTTTAGTGTTTTATTCTTAATTAGTAATTAAGGTATAGCTCTAATCAAAGAAGAGAAATTACTTCTAGTTCAATTGTAGGTAGGCCTTTGTAGTTCCTCCTTTATAGTTTACCTTTCTAATTGCGGCGTAGTAGCCTGGCCGTTCTCTCCTATTATATTATTGTTCTCTATCTTTATTTGTTTCTTATTTGTTCCTCCTAAGTCTCTAGGGGTAATTTTTTTTGTAGTTTTTTCTTGTTATTGTTATTTTTTAGTAAATTTAAGCTTTAATAAGCTGCTTAACTTCTAGTAGCTATAGATACTTTAGCATGTAGTCTAAGCTTTTTAAAGAAATTTTTGTCCTAACAGGAGGAGTAAGGCGACTCTTTTACCCTCTCTAGCGCGCTAGCGCCTTCGCTGCAGGCTTTAAAAATTGTTGCAATTAATTTCTCGTGGTTATTTCTCCTAGATCTAGTTGTTTTTAAGTAGTTTCTAGAAAACTTTATATTAGTGTGATGTAGCATCTCTTGTTTTTTATTATTATTGCAGTTTAAAGTCCTTTCACAGCCTAAGGCTATATAAAACGTGTAGGCTAGGCCTGCAGGTAACTATGTAGGGTTTTCTAATGTTTTAAATACAAGAAGAAGTTTATCTAAATAATAGTAAGGCTCGTAGCTTAAAGTAGTTTTAATAAGTATCTTTCTTAGTTCTTTGTGTTGTAAGAGGTAAGTAGAGCTAGTATGCTAATCTATCTATCTACTTTACTTCTTATTTATTATTATTGTTGTTATTGTTGTTATTATTAGTGTTGTTGTTGTTGTTGTTATTATTATTGTTGTTATTGTTATTATTGTTATTGTTAGTTGTTGTTGTTGTTGTTGTTGTTGTTGTTATTGTTATTGTTGTTATTGTTATTGTTATAAGCTATGCTAGCTGCCCTCTTGTATTGCTTATATAGGTACTAAGCGATTCAGTATAGGGTCGATATATTAAGTTAGTATATTAAGTTAGTAGAGAGGATTTAGTGTGGGTAGATAGCTAGTTGCTAGTCTAGCTATTAATTCTAATGTGTAGGTTAGTATATTAAGTCGGTATATTAAGTTAGTATAGAGGGATTCGGTGTAGGTAGATAGCTAGAGGCCTAGCTATAAATTCTAATGTGTAGGTCGATACAGGAGGTCGGTATATCAAGTTAGTGTAAGGATTTTAAATAATAGATAGCTAGATAAATAGATAAATTAGTTTACTAAGCTAGTAAACCTATTATACCTAAGTAGAAAGCGGTTGCTTTTTTAAGTAGAAGTCGTATTGTGCCTTCAATCGAACTCTAAAATTAGCTTACGCACAAACTACTTGCAGAGTTTTTAATAGGTAACTACTCTGTTTCTCTATAACCGGCCAGCACGCGCGCCACAACACCTGCAACAGGCAAGCAAGTATTAGAAACTAATTTTAAGAAGGCGTTTAAGATAGTTAAGATAAGAAAAAGGCAAAGCTAAACCTTTTTCTCGCCTTAAAAAGTTGGTGTTTGATGTGTAGCATCTCTGATTATTTCTATACAAAATTGTCTATTTTGTCTTCATTAGCTACTAGAGTAATATCTTCCTTCTACAGTTCTTTACATAAGTCTACGAAGTAGGGATATTCTATGAATATTTTACTATAGGGTATAGTAGAGTTTTCTTTAGGTTATATAAGCTATTCTATTAAGATATTAATTCTTTCTTATAAACTGTAATTTGTTAGAGGTCTTTGCTCTCTATTAATTTGTTACGGATGGTTGTGTGCAGGCTGTTTTGGACTAGCCTCGCTTATCCCTAGCCTGCGCACCAACAACTGTGCTTATAAGCTGCTTCTTACCTGCGAGGATACCTACAGGTATTATCGCTTAAAATATACACACGTTATTATTTAAGTTATCTCTTACTATCTTCTATAGTGTGAAGCAAGTACTATTGCCTAAAGATACCCCTTATAGAATAATACCTCCCCTACAGGCTTATAGTCTAGAGATGTCTCCCTTAACGCGATCTAACACTTAAAGCAATTAGGGAAGCTAGAGCTCTACTGTATTTAAACTTTCTAATCTTCCTTAAACCCTATCAAGGCCTGCTACACTTAAGGAGCCTAAAGAGCGCACTTAAAACGTACCCCTAACGCTTAAGGAGTGCATTAAAGCTACAAGAAAGTAACGCAATAAACTTTAATTTTTGCAATAATTATAAAAGCTACAAGAAGAAGTAGCATAACTAGAAGGGGTTAATTAGGGAGAAATCTTAAATATACTAACAGTACTAACTACATTATCCCGCTCGCAAAACGCACTTAAAGTAATACTAGCCTAATATGTGTAACGCGCGTTAAAACCTAAAAACTTAGCTAAATACTAAGGCAAAACTTTTAAAGAATATTACAAGTCTATTTATTCCTGTAAGATAGCATTTAAGCTACTGCTACAACAATTAAAAAAATAATAATAAAGTAATTTAAGCAATGTAGTATTCTAGAGTAGACCCTTAAGAGCTTTAGTATACTTACTATAAGCGTTCTTTTCAAGCAAAGGGAGAAGTGCTAACCTAAAACTACTTTAAGTAATATATGCTTCACTTACTTTTAAACTTAATTAACTGCAGCTTTAAAGTAGTAACTGCGCATGCGCACGCTATACAGCAGAAAAACTAGACTATCTTCCTATTTACAACTTTTTTTATATCTCTTAAAACTAACTTATAATATATACTAAAGCACAAAGGGTCTAGCACCTATTTACAAAACTAAAGCTTAAACTATAGCGCGCAATTACTAACTACTACTAGATTTCTACAACTAAAGAAGACCTTATTACACTTAAATTTATACTTAAATACGATTTGCGCGGATACTTATCGCATATAATGAGCCTAACTAGAACACTTTTAAGAAGAAATAGAAAGAACACTTCTCTGCTACTATTACCCTAGACGCACCTAAGAAGAGTATAAATAACAATAATGTTACTTACTTTAAGTGCTAGAAAAAGAGACTTTACGCAAATTAGTGCTAAAGTAGTAATTCTAATAAAGTTTTAGTTAATATAAACTAAATAGGAAAAGGTTTAGCCTTGCTGTAAACCTAGAATTAGTAAGGCACGTGCTAATAGATATTTTACTAGAAATGCAGCGCAAGTGCTACACACGTTTAGCAATAGACGTAGAAAAGGACCTCTAGGTTTTTTTAGACCTACAAGAAGATGTTTACCTTATTAGTTTAAAAATAGCTATAGAAATAGACCTAGAGCCTATTTAAGATGCAGAACTTCTTTGCCTAAGTTAGATTAGACCTTAAAGGCAGGACACATACGCAGTATATAAGCTTTAGCTTTACTTAATAAATAATAATAGCATAGAGCGCATTACAAAAGTTACTGCGTACAAGGTAAATATAGAGAGTGTACTACTACTACTTAGCAAGTCATTCTTTAGCTAGAAAAGTATCTATATTAACTGTAGGCAACAGATGTAACGCTAGGAATACATAAAGGCAAATATAACTTAGTAGCTACTAAGGTATTTGTAAAGAACGCAAGACATATAAACTTATAGACTTATTTTTAAAAGTGCTTTAAAGTAACAGCGCGTGCATTAAGCTAAAGGCATATGTACTAAATATATTTGTAGCGCAAGTACAGCGTATACCTAATATATTATAAAACTATGCTAATGTCTTTAATAATAACGCTGCTAAGATTTTTGTACAACTTAAAGGTTTAGATTTTATAATCTATATTCAATAAGAAAAAAAACCTCTTTATAGCCCCCTTTACACTTTTTCTTTTGAAAAGCTTTAGGTGCTCTGTAAATATTTTAAGAAGGTATTAAGAAAAGAATATATTCGCTACAGTACTAGCCCCGTTAGCGCTCTAATACTATTTATACTAAAAAATAATAGAAGCCTTTGCCTTTAAGTAGATTATTAAGGCCTTAACGCTGTGACAATAAAAGATTATTACCTGCTCTCTCTAATTAGAGAGATACTAGACTGCTTGTTAGGCGCACGCTACTACACTACATTAGATCTAAAAGACGCCTACTATCGTCTAAAGATTAAAGCAGGAGATAACTAGAAAGCTATTTTTAAAACATAATAAAGACATTTTAAATATCTTGTTGTGCTTTTTAAACTCACAAATGCCCTAGCAAGTTTCTAAGCCTATATTTATAAAACTTCAAAAGGGCACTTATATTACATATATGTAGTTTACTTAGATAATATTCTTATCTATACCTACAATAACAATGTTGCGCTACACTAGTGCGCTATGCGCGCTGTATTTAATTTATTACAAAAAGCAGAATTATACATAAGTTTTAAAAAATGCACGTTTACTTTATATAGAGTGCACTTCCTACAATTTATAGGTCAAAATGGGTTTTCCAAAAAAGTAAAAAGCAGCTGCCCTCTACTAATCAGTCGCAAAAGTCAAAAAAAGATTATGTGTAGTTAACAAAATTTAAATAGTAAGTGGATAAGGTCTACGCGCTAGGCGCTTAGAGCAGAAAAGCTTAAACTACTAAGCAAAATTAGAGTTAAAAAATTTGCTGTAGGTACTAAAAAATAACACTAATTAAAACGTGTTTAACAGTAATTACTAGCTTATAGCTAGCAACAAAATTGCGATAGAGGCAGAGGAGGTAAAGGAGGTAGAGGAGAGTAAGGACACGTATGTTACTGCAGCAGGAGCCTGCAATACTTTATAAAAGCTTCCTGCCTGCTGCTTCTTACTTTTAAAATTTCCTATACTATATAGTACTACATACAAACAACTTGTATATAAATAATATAATGCTTAGACTGTTCTTTTTTCTGTTTAATACAAAGACTAATAGCTTATATTAAATAAAGTTAAACCTTACTAAGTTACTATATAAAAAGCTATAGTAGTAGATTACAAAGCCTGTGCTTACTTTTGTTAAGCGGCCTTCCTAGTTTGTTAAAAAGGAGCTGTTAGCAGTAGCTCCTATAGTAATTAGGTAGACGCAGAAGTTAAATTCTGTTATTTATTAACACTTTATTAATGCGTTAAGTATTATAAATGTTAAAGTTACAATAAAGGTTGTGAAAGGCTTATTTAGTAGCAAGTCTATTAAATACGTTGCGTATGTTAATAGTCTAGGTGTAGTAATAGTATGTTATCTTACTAATTTCCTCCTACGCAAATACAACTTTAGTAGAGAGACCTTGCAGTAGCTCTATAAGGAGCAAGAGCGTGTTAAAACAGCTATTAAGCAGCTAGGACAAACTAACGAGCAGGAGGATTTTGTAAGTTGCCTCTAGGAATAGGAGAGCTGTGCTTAGATAGTGACGCTGTTGTCGTATGTTCACATCTAAGTATAGGCGCTAGAAACGCCGCGACTGCAACACCGCCGGGATGGCGACAGAGACGACAGAAGTTGCAGTCAGCGGTAAATGGTCATCGGTCAAAAATTTATAGTTATAAAGAGTAGCATTTGCGCAGATCTAGCGCGCGTTGCTACTATTAAGCAGTAGCCTACACTAACTAGCATTAAGGAGCTATAGTTCTTTCTAGGATTTTTAAACTTCTATTAGCGTTCTATTAAGAACTACGTGTTACACGGGGTTGGTCTACACTTGTCTAGACTCGGTCCGTGTTAGGGCGAGGCTAATGTATAGGGTAGTCCGTGAGGTATTGTAGGAGTAATTTTAAGTAGAAAAAAGTTATTAATATTAACTAATAAGTAAGCAATACTATTTTTATAAATAATAAAATAACTAGTTAATAATCCATGTAAGAAATAAACTATTTAAGTTAACTATAACAAGTATAATAATAAAATTTAACATATTCTTAAACTTATTACCTTTGTCCTGTGTCCTCCCATGCCTCCTATCTAAGAGAGAGGTTAGAGAGAGCGTTAGCCTCCCTTTAAGCAGTAGCCTCCTAGAGGTCCTGTCTTAGCAAGATGCTAATTACGTAATTCCTGCACCTTGCGTAGATTATTACCTTCTAGTACTATAGCTAGTTAACTTTTAACCCTTGCTTATACGTTAAGGAGAAAATCTTTTTTATTACTTGTAATATTATCCCTCCTCTTAGGCGTATTATTCTAATACCTTAGAATATTGTTTTCCTGTGCTGCGTGTTAGATTACTAGCTATATATAAGGTCTTAGTATGCCTGTTATGTTATACACTTATTTCCTTTTACACTTTTCTAACTATGCTTAAGGTTCTGTTGTCTTATTATGTCTATTTAACTAACTTAACTTAACAGCGTTAGGCTTAAGCTAATTATATTTATTAGTAAGAGAAGAAGATAATGTTTTATTGTAAGCGCTATAAAAAAAAGAATTTTTATTATTTTATAGATACTGTAACTAGTTATTATGCTAGTTATATTTCTATAAAGGTAGAGTGTAGTCTTTTTATTCCTAAAGAAGAGTAAAAGAAGGTAGAGGCTAAAAAGTATAAAAGGCGGCTAGCGCTTCTTTATGCTAAAGTAGAAGTTGCTTAGCTTTACCTAAAGGTTGCTAAGACTAAGGCTTTAGAGCGCTTTTACGCTAATTATAATTACGTAATTTTAAGTCTCTAAAATTGCGCAAAGGAGTAAGCTAAAGGAAATCTTACTCTTAGTATAGACTTTTTAATAACTAAACTATTGCTACCTAGACTGTTAACTAACTTAGGCTAGTTATAAGCTAATACTTCCTTTAATTCTTTTTTAAATTACTTTTTTTTAAGGACTTAGTTCTTTCCTTTCTAAATGTTCTTAATAGTACTTAAGTACCTATAACTTGCAGTTTGTTAAATTTTCCCCTAGTTTTTAAGTATTTTAGCTCTCTAGCTATTCTTGCTACTTAACTAAATATTTCTACTAATAACTAATTTTTTATAAGTTTTTAATTTTTTTAACCTTGTACTTATTATCTTCAAGCTCTATATTAGTAGCTAGCTTAGCATCTAAAGGTGCTTTTTTTAGGAGTTTTTTATAAAAGATAAAGTAAACGCGTATACTTAGTAGCAATTAGAATTTATAGTTTACGTTGCCTATTTCTTTTAGGATTTTAAATTGTTTTACTTAGAGGTTATCTAGTTTTCTACTTAGTTGCTTAGTTTTTAAGTTCTATTGTAATAGGAAAACTTTGTCCCTCTTCTTAAAAGCTAGTCTTTTAATTTTTTGCTTATTAGCTGCCTTAGCTATTATAAAGTTTTTATAAGCTATATTTTTGCTTAATTTTTTGTATAGCTCTTATATTAAGTAGGCTTTATTATCTGCGCCTACTGCAATACTCTTAATGTTCTTTAGATCTTAATAAGCAGCTAGCTTATATTTATAGTTTATATAGTGTAGCAAGTACTTTATAGTTTCTAACTTTGTACTATTGTAGGCTAATTGTGCTGTTAGCAAAAGTTTAACTTAGTTGTTTTATAGCTTATTAGCGTACATCTTTAGATACTATTTTAGTGTCTAGTTTGTTTATTCTGTCTAGCTATCTATTTTAGGGTAAAAGCTAGTTAATAGCTTCTTCTTTACACCTAATTTTGCTAGAAATGTGTTCTAATATTTAAATGTAAACAGTTTGTTATAATTAGTAATAAACTTTTTAAGTATTTTATACTTTAATACTAGTGCCTTTGTAACTTTGTACGCGTAGCTTTCTACTGTAATAGCCTCTTCTATAGGCATAAACTTTGCTGCCTTAATTAATTAATTAATAATTACTAGGATAGTATTGCAAAGTTAAGCTAATCCTAGTTCTAATGATTTTAAAAGCTTTACTATAAAGTCTATTATTATACTGCTTTATAGTTTTGTTAGTAGCTATAAAGGTTGTAACAAGCTATAGAGCTTATGTCTCTTAAGCTTATTTTAGTAATACACTAAATAGTTGCTTAACACATTCTATACTTTTACTTATAAGCGTAGTATCTAAATATAGCGTTATATAGTTCCTTATAACTTTCTTTGCGTAAGTTAGATCTTCTACTTAAGGCATCTACTACTCTATTAAGTGTTCTAGCCCAGTAAGTCATCTTAAAGTTAAACTAAGCTAACATCTTAGCTTATTAGACTTATTAATAGTTAAGTTTCTTTGTTATTATAAATCTTGCTAAGTTCTAGTAATAAGTAAAAACCTTAATCTTGTGTAGTAATTCTAACAAATAAACTTCCTACTGTTTAAAAAAATTAACTACTCCTAGTAGCTCTTTATTATAAATATTATAGTTAAGTTCTACTTTAAAGAACTTTTTTAAATAGTAGAATACTAGTCTCTATTTCTTATCTAGGCACTACTGTAATAATACAGCTCTAAGTGTGTAATTAAACGCATTAGTTTTAACTTGCGTCTCTTGTTTTAGGTTGTATATCTCTAGTACAAGTGTCTCAAAGAATATTTATTTAATTTTATTAAATACTTTTTGTTGTTTTTTATTTTAAGTAAATCTTATTTTTTTCTTTGAAATCTTTAAGAGGGGTGTAGTAATCTTTAAGTAATTCTTAATAAACTTCTAATAGTAGTTAGCAAACTCTAAAAAAAATTATACGTTCTTAACTATTTTAAGTGTTAGCTATTCTTGTACAGCCGCAATTTTCTTTAATCTTATTTTTACTCTCTTTATAAATACTATAAAGCCTAAGAATTTTGTCTTCTTAATATAGAATTTGCACTTCCTTAGCTATAGGTACAGCTTATAGTTCTTAAGCTTCTTTAGTACTTTCTTAATATACTTTATATGTTCTTTAAACGTTCTCCTAGAGTACACTAGTATATTCTTTAAGTAGGCTATAATAAAAAATTTAAAGTATTTTTAGAGTGCGTTATTAATAACTAATTAAAAGGTTACTAGTGCGTTTGTTAATCTAAAAGGCATAACAATATATTTAAATATTCTATACTTTGTCTTAAACACTATTATCTACTTATAACTTTTTTTTATCCTAATTTAGTAAAATTTTTTCTAAACATTAGATTTTGTAAACTAGTTAGCTTTTTAGAGTTAATTTATAAGCTTTATTATTTATAGTAAAAGATATTAGTTCTTCTACGTTACGCTATTTAACTTTCTAAAGTTAATATATAGTTGCTACTTCCTATTAGGCTTCTTTACAACTAAGATAGGTAAGGCTATTAGGCCTAATCCTAGTTAGATAAATCCCTTCTTTAGATTCTTCTAGATGTAATCTCTTAGCTTAGCATTATGCTTAGGCGATATTAAGTACATTAGTTTTAGGCTTAGCTTAGCTCTATTATCTAGAACAATCTTGTAATCCTAATCTTTATAGTCTGCTAGCTCTATAGCCTTGTTTTCTTTAAAGAGTTCCCTAAACTTGTTAGTATAATACTCTCTTAATATTTTTAGTAGTAAAAGTCCTTTTTTTTTAGTTGCAACTTACCTTATCTAAATAACTTTTATCTTCTAAGAGTTTTTTATATAGATTCTTTTAATTTTATATAGTAAGATCTTGCTAAATTTCTTGTCTTAGGTTAAGCTTTAATTTGTTAAGTATATCTCTTTACATACTCTAGCAATTTTGTGTATAGGTTCTCTTTTAAGTATTGTCTTCTTTTGCTAGTTTATAGCAGGGTTATAGGCATCTAGATAGTTATAACTAATTAAAATATTTAATCTTTTTAGATTTATAATATTAATATTTATCTAGCACATTATTCCTACTAGTTGTAGCTTTATTAATCTAGTCTCTAATTGTATTATGCTGTCTCTATATTTTATAAGTTTCTTATTAGCTAGTATTATTAGGATTAGTTTCTTTTTAATCTAGTATAGTATATTATATTTCTCTACTACTTATAAGGAGATTATTATTTGCATAGCTTTACTATTTATAAGCGCCTGCATGTTCTAACTATATACAGATGCAGTTATAAACAACTACTTTACTTAACTATTAGTATTTTATACTTTTCTTAAAGTTGTTTTAGGTATGCCCTTACTAGTATAACTTTATTTTTAGTAGTATTTTAATTTTTTGTTTACTTACTTTTTCTCTTTCTAGGAAAGTAGCCTGCACTATACTTAGTGCTATAGTATATTAAGTAACTATTATTATAATAAAAGCTCTAATAGAGGTTTTAGTAAAGTATCTCTTGCCTTAGGGCTTATTTTTTTAGCTTTAGCTTTTTTGCTTTGTAAATTAGGTAGTCTGCTGCCTTACAAATGTTTAATAATAAAGTAGCATAGTAGTAGTTACTTACTTATTATGCCTTCTTAAGTTGCTATTAATAGAACTTATATTTATCTCTGCATTGCGTCTGTAGAAGTTAGTAGTAAATCTTTACTTTTTTAAGTTTATAAAAGTAACACTTGTTTGCTAGGTATTTATCTACCTATAAGTTTAAGTAGCAGCACTAGTCTTAGTCTACCTTGTACTTCTTCTTATCTTTTTTATAAAACTTGCAATTAAGCTTATAGTTATACTAATATAACTTTTTATATTCTTTAATACTTTCTACTTCTTTAGCTTTTTAGTCTTTAACTTTAGCTACTAAATTATTAAAGTAGGGTTGTTAGTGTATTGCCTAATACCTAACCTTCTTAGCATTTTTACTAGTAATTATAATTCTTTTTTAAATTATATATTTATTAGCGTAGTGCGTTGTTGCTCTACATATTCAATATTAGTTGTTAGCTAATTATTCTAGCACAACTTTGTTTTTAACTTTTTAATCTATTAGCTAAGGTTTGCTTAAAGTAAGAACTTTGTTATCTAGTTTCTATTATAGCATAATTTTATAGCTATCTATTAAGCGTGCCTCTTTGTAGAGGTCTAAATTACTTAAGTTGTTATCTAGTTTTGTCTAAACTAGGTACAGCGTTCCTTATCTAATTATTCTAGTTTTAACAGCTACCTATTTAACTTATTTTTTCTTGTAGTTTTTAGTAAAGTGTCTAACTTTACTATATTAAAGATATACTTTGTTATTATAACGCTTTTAGCGTTTTTTCTTAAAAAGGCTATTATGCCTTTCTCTTAAGTATTTCTATTATTAGCCTTCTCTTACACTTTACTAGTTATAATAGTGTTGCTATCTTTATTAAACCTGCTACGTTGCCTTCTTATGTTAGCTAGACTAAGTTAAAAGTATTTTTTCTAATTATGTTGTTCTTAGAGCTTATTATTAATACGCGTAGCTAGCTTAACTAGCGCGTATAGCGTGTTAGGCTTATTGTAGTATATAAAGCTATTCTTAATATTCTCTTTTAGGCCTGCTTTAAATACTGTTTAAAGTGCCTTATTATCTTAATTAATCTATACTTACAGTTACTTATATTCTGCTATATATACTAATACAAAGGTAGTCTGCTTTAAGTAAGTAACTTTCTTCTTAGCCTAGTTTTTAGCGTCTACTTTTTTAAAAATACATTTTATTTCTTATTTAAACTCTATCTAACTTGTAAACAAGGCCTATGTTTTAGCTTTAATTTTTCTATATTCTATATTAAGTAGGTAGTTATTTATATAAAGTTACATTTAGTTAAAAGCTTTATCTTTTATATACGTACTTGATATAAAAAGAATTTTTTAATTAGTAGAGACTTTATTATATTTATAGTATAGATTAGTGTAAGTAAAATATTTTTACAGTTTTTCCTATTTCATTTTGTACTTTTTAAGTAGTGCTATCTTAAGTTTCTTTATAGCAATAAGGTTTATTTAAAGTAGCTATTAGCTAACTTAAAAGCTAATTAATTATATTTATTATAGAAGCTACTTGCTGTGCTTAGACATAGGCCTGTTACCTAAAATTCCTAATCTCTTAGGTACTAGAGTTATCCTTAATATTAGAGTTAGATATATTAAGTATCTTATTATTTCCTAGTATTAGTTAAATTAGTATAGAGAGTTTTAGACCTTAAGCTATATTATTTTAAGCAATTTCTTAAGATGCTATTATAAATTTTAATTAAGCAACTTATAAGTTAAATTGTCTACTTAAATTCCTAGTAGTTAAAGTATTATATAAAGTTAGTCTACACTTGTCTAAACTTAGTCTATGTTAGAGCAAGGCTAATATATAGGGTAGTCTATAAGGTATAATAAAAGTAATTTTAAGTAAAATAAAGTTATTAATATTAACTAATAAGTAAGTAATACTAATTTTATAAATAATAAAATAACTAGTTAACAATTTATGTAAGAAATAAACTATTTAAGGTAACTATAACAAGTATAATAATATAACCTAATATAATCTTATACCTATTGCCTTTGTTCTGTGTCCTCCTGTGCTTTCTATCTAAAAAAGAGGTTAGGGAGGGCGTTAGCCTCCCTTTAAGCAGTGGCCTCCCAGAGGTCCTGTCTTAGCGGGATGCTAATCACGTGATCCCTGCGCCCCGCGCGGATCATTACCTTCTGACGTCGTGGCTAGTTGACCCTCAACCCTCGCTCGTACGTTAAGAAGAGAATCCCTTTTGTTACTTATAACACTACGCTGCAGAAACAGCCTCTTTTATAGATACCTTAAAAAGAAAATAGGTGTTTTATTAGAATAAAGACACACATGCTGCCTTTATAAAGCTAAAGAAACACTTTATACATATGCCTGTCTTGCGTTACTTTAACAATACACGTATAATTTGTATTAAGATAGATATTTTTACTTTTGCTATCTTAGGCATTTTATCTTAACTATTTAAAGACAAAAAATAGCATCTTATTAGATTTTACTTACAAAAGCTATATAACGCTAAGCTAAACTACAAAGAATATAACTTTAAACTCTTAGCTATTATACAAAGTTTTAAAAAATAGCAACACTATTTAAAAGGTGCTTCACACACTATTTAGGTATTAACTAATTATAACAACTTGCGCTTAATACGTGCTATATAGAAGCTAAACTAGCGCTAAGCACGCTAGGCTCTATATTTAGAGGCTTTTAATTTTAATGTTAAGTACTGCCTAGGGCATATAGGCCCTGCGGACGAACTATTAAGAAGAGCAGATTACAAATAGAAGAACCTATTGTTAACTTAACTATTGCCTACACTGTAGAACAAGCTTCTAGCAAGGGTAGAGCGTAGTAGAACAAAAGAATCTACAACCTAGTATAGCTAGGAAGGCGCATGTAAGACGCATGTAGCTAGTATTTATAGAATAAAGAGTATCTGTACTACTAGTGCTATAAGGTACACACTATACGTACTACGCTTACTAGCTAGAGTATTAGTTAGTAGCGAACCTGCAATAGTAAAGTTAGGAGCTCTAGTAAATAAACTACGCTAGTTGTAGTAAAAAGACGCTTTTGCCTAGCAGTAGTTTATAGACTTTATGCAAGCAACACGCACTTAAAGTAGCAGCAACGCGCAAGTTTAGCGCGTTAATAATAAAGAAGCTTTAAGATACAAAGGCAGAATTTATATTCTCCTAGAATAAGCTATAAGGCAAGAGATTTTATTATAAAATTATAACACACGCATTGCAAGTTATTTTAGCACACGTAAAACGCATAAGCTTATTAGCAGGCTGTATTACTAGCTAGAGCTAAGCTATAATATTTGGGATTATGTAAAGACCTATGCAGTATGCTAAAGAAACAAAGCTCTAAAGTATAGTAAATACAGTTAGTTATTACTATTACTAATTCTTAATAAGATCTCTAAAGAAGTAAGCCTTAATTTTGCTACAAGACTACTACTAGCAAAATATAGTTTAAGTTGCGTATTTAATGTATTTCTTGTAATTATTAATTTTTTTTAGAAATTAGCAATCTCTATACCTCTATTAAAAATGTAAATTAAAAACAATTTAAAAAAGTCTTATTTTAAACACGATATTTAGAAATATAAAGTTTAGAAAGGCATTATATCTAACTGCAGTTGAATCTTTACTTTAGCATTTTAAACAAAAATATGCTACTAATTATAGGTAAAGCGCAGGCTATGTATAGCTTTCTACTTACAAACAAATAGGCAAACTAAACGCTAAAACAAGATAATAAAGCAATACCTAAGGACCTTTGCTTTAGAGAAACAAAATAATTAAGTATCTCTTCTACTAACAACTTAAATCGCGTATAACAACTCTATCTACAAATTAACAAAGACAACACCTTTTCACGCAGTATATAGCAAACACCTATTACTTACCTCGCCTCCTAAGGACAGTAGGCTAGAGGGGGAGGTACTAGACACTGTAGACAAAGTGCAGCGCATGCACAGCGCACGTGCGACAGCAAAAAAACACCTTTTAGCAGCATAAGAATATTAGCGTTAATACTATAATAAAAAACACAAACTATAAATTTTCTACTAAGAAGACTTAGTACGCCTTAGCATAAAGAATATTAGCCTAGCTTAATAACTTAGTAAGGAAGCTTTCTAGCAAGTTTATAGGATTATTCTAAGTGTAAGAAGCAGTTAGAACACAGGCTTACTAATTACAACTACTACTTTATTATTGTATATATAATATGTTTTATGTTTCCTTATTAAAGTAATAAGAATTGCGCAGTGGCTAAAAAGATAATACACAAGCACTAGAAATTAGCTCTAAAAATAAAGAGATTTAGGAAGTTAAAAAAATATTAGGAAAACAAATTAAGAATAACGTGAGCCACAAGCGAGCTAATTACACAAGCGAGCTAATTACTTTGCTAAGACAACACTACTTCCTGCTATCTATTACAATGTTTGCTATCTAAGCTATAAAATCTAATACATTACTAAGTTAGCGACGCGCTGCTGCTATCTACAACGTTCCTTAAAGCACGCTTAGTACTTAACGCGCTAAAACACCTGCTTAACGCAATATTTATCCTAATTTATTAAAGCTAGTAAAGCACGAGGAAGAGACAATAATCTAGTATATAAGGAAGCTTAACGCGTAAGGTTTTACTCCTACGCTTAGCTATGTATAAGAAATAGCTAATTAGCTACTTGCTGTACGTGGTAGTACCTAGGTTAGCTAGAACTAGGCTACTAACTTTATACGCCGTAAGCCTAGTATTAAATCTTAAGTAACTAGGTAGCGTAATCTCTAGAGAGTTCTATACAGCAATCTAGCTATTATTAGCCTCTAGTTTAATTTTGTACGTAGCGTTAAAGCTACGTATAGTATCTTAGACAAAAATACCTATAACTTTAATAAGACTAGCTTCTAGATAGGTGTTAGAAGGTTAGTAAAGGTAGTTACAGCGTCTAAAAGGCGCCTTAAGCTATTAAGAGTTTAGCCTAGCAATTATAAGTAAGTAATGCTAATTGCTGCAATTAGCGCTAAAGGCTAAGTTACTCTACTTTTTCTAATCTTTAAAGCAAAGCACTATAACTAAGCCTAGTACTATAACTCTAAGAATTAGAGAATAGGTGTTAGTAATAACAGTTAGACAACAAATAAGCTTAGTATTGCCTAGCTATAGTACTTTATCTAGCATACAAAGGCTTAAACAGTAAGTAGTTACTAGCTGCTTATTCTTAATAGCTATAAGAGCTATAAGTTACTTACCTTCTAAAATCTATACAAGGAGAACAAGATTATTACCCTTTATATGCCTTTACACGCTTTTTATATTCTATAGCCTTTTAATATAAGGTGTTTTGCTCTCTTAAAGCGGGCGTATAAAAAAGAGATTAATGTCTTAGTAAATAGCTATATTAACTATATTAACAAAAAAGCCTTCTTAACTACTTTTACTTAGGTATTTAGTAGCGCGTTCTTAAAGAAGAATATTATATCTAGCTTTTATGCAACTAGCTTAGTACTATATAACCTAAGAGCAGTATTATTAAAGCTTAAAGTTAAGCCTTATATACTATTACTACTGCTACTAGAGCTTACTACTTAGCAGCCTAAAACACTAAGCAACGCTATTAAAATAAAAGCTTAATTAGTGCTTATATTTAACTAGATTTAGAGGCACTATAGCTTATTACTAGCATTAATTATTAAGATAATAAGGTAGTTTAAAAAAGGGGCAGATATTATAGTACACTTTTAGGTGCTTTTAGCAGCTAAGGTAGCTAACTTTAAGGCAGCAAATAGAGCTGCTTCTAAGCGTAGGAAGTGTAAAAAGAAGTAAATTTAAAAAAAAGAGACCTTATCGCAGGTAGAGGCTAAGGCAATAGTTAAGTAAAAAGACGTTAATAGTTAATTTAAGAAGGAGGCGCGTAATAGAAGGCTACGCGCAGGTAGTAGTAGAGGTAGTATTTAACGCTGTAAAACATGCGGTGAAACTAGGCATAACAAGCGCATATGCTAAAAAAATACAGTAGAAGTAGATAATTAATTTAAGCTACTGTACGTTGTAATAGCTTATTGTAGTGTTAAGTTGTTCGCGTTTAAACGTAGGGTGCTGCATTTAGTAATCAGCTTGCTTGTGTGATTAGCTCGCTTATGGCTCACGTTAGCTAGCTAGAATACAAGTTGTAATAAAAAGGTTATAATAAATTATAGAATACCTAGACTTCAGCATCACATTTTAGAAATATAGAAGAAATAATTAAGAAATATAAGTAAACACAAAGCTTATTACGTCCTAAGCGCGCTAAAACAGTATACTAAACATTATTACCGCGCCTCTTAGGCGCAAAAACTAGGAATCTAAAAGAACCAAATTCTAAGTACAAAAATTATTTACCTCTACTTATTATTACAAATTTCCTTACTACTACCACCTATCTCACTATTACTGCTATTTCTAGCACTACTGTTATGAGCGCCACCTGCGCCTAGACCACGCTAAAGCAGCGGCTTATTATTGTCACCTAAGCTCTTATTATCGTTATCATCATTACTAGCAGGACTAGCAATCCTAGCCGCGTAACTAGTAATTAACTTAAGAGTAGCTGCTATGTAGTGCTACACTACTAAGATTAAGCTTAAAAAATAAGGCGAGGTTATTAGTACCTAAGTAGGAACTCCTAAAGAAGTACTAGTGTGTACGGCGACGCGGCGGCGGTTAGACACCTTAAGGTTACCGAGTTGGACGGTTATAGCGGCCACTACCATTATACAGTGCCACCTAAACACCAAAACCACTACTAAACTTAAGGCTGTAGAGCCTTACACAATAACTACTATCGCGAGATTTTCTAGTGGTAAGATCTATAAGGCTCAAATAATATATATAGCTATAGAAATTAAGTTAGAGTTTTAATCGCGCGCCCTGTGCGCGAGGTAGTCGCTAGTTGAGCTGTAACACTACCTTAAGGCTCTCCACTACTTGTAGGGCTCGCGATAGGCCTCTTTTTTAAGTAACCTTTTTAAGAGCCTTAAGGCTAGTTCTTTTACCCTTTTAAGAAGTTTTTATAGATTATTAGAGTTGTTTTGCAGCCCTGCAAGCAGCTGCTCTAGAGGCCTATTTAGTAGCCCTCGCCTGTTACCTTATTTCTTTCTTCTTCGCCTTTACCTGCCTTGTCTCTTTATAATGCCTATTTATTTTAGCTTTTTAGTGTTGTACTTGCTCCTCTTTGTGGTCCTAGAGTTGTTGGCAATTACATGCCTTCTTTACCTTTCTTAGAGACTAGACTATAGCTCTACCTTAGTACTTCTTAGGCTTTTAGAGTAGAAGAGGCTTACCTTATTTCTTGCGTGTTTTTTAATTAGTTAGAGCCTCGCGTAGGCCCTTAACCTTATGCTTAAAGAGAGTCTTTTAAGTTAAGATTTAGTAATAAACTAGGCCTAGCCTTTAAGCTTGTTTATTACCTTAACCTTTCACTACCTCGCGTAGTAGGCGTTTAACTTTTCTCTAATTTAAAGCACTTAAGCCTTAGAACTTACTACTACTACTACTTAAAGAGCTTTTAATACTAATTTATTTATATAGAACTTAAGAATTAAAAAGTAAAAAGCTTATAGCCTTAAAAACTTTTAAAATTGTTATTTCTTTAAAGGAGACCTGCTAGGCTTAGCAGAAGAGGTAAAAGAAATCCCTTTTACTTATTAAAGTGAAGCCCTAGTTCCTCTCTAGAAATCTAAGAATCTTAGCCTAGTAAGCTAATAAGAGGAGCTTAAACAGTGTAATATTAAAAGGCTATAGCATATAAGTTAAATAAAGAGGATAGTGTAATTGAGGTAGGCACCGATCGCCCACTAAGTCATTACTACGTGACAAACGACTAGGCCACGTGGCCAGCTTACTAAAAGATAAGCACAACAATAATCTATATAGATTATTGTTGCGTAGTACAGTATATATAGGCAAGTAAGAGCATTCCACTTTGTTACAGATAGACTACAAAGAGAATTTTGTTTTGATTATAGTACCTAATAAAATCTATAGTAAGGTAAGATCTATAGCTGTCTAAAATAAGTAATTAATAAAAAGATTAAGCTTTCGCCTTAGTATTACAATTAAACACCTGTTTTAGCTACGTAAAACCAATATTGTTGTTTATCTAGGTAAAAAGTAATAAGGCAATTTAAACTTAATAAGTTTTAGAATTAAAGGCTTACAATTAGGTATCTAATATTAATCATAAAGTTAATTAATATATAAAGATAGGCGCTAGGTAAGATCTATTAGCATAAATACAGGCTAGCAGTGTTATTTACTCTTGCAAGCTATCCTAAATAATACTTTTTTTTCCTCTACTTGTATAAAGGCCTATTAAAGATTCTCTTTAATCTTCTTAAGATACTAAAGAGGAAGCTCTTACTATCTATATTATATATATAACGCGCCTTAACGTTGTACTACTTAATTTTCTTGCGTAGAAAATTAAAGTATAGGCTATACTTCCTTTTAGAATTAGCCTTGTCGCAATTATTATCTATACTTATTGTCTATTTTAAAAAAAGTTTATTAAGGTACTAGTAGATAAAGTAATTAACCTAGTGTACTCTAACCTCTCTCTACGCAATCTATAAGGGCGAATTTTATATTATAGCTTGTGTAGGTGCAAGGCTTTGCACAGTAAGCTACTTAATATACTATAAGAGCTTCTGCTCTTGTTGTAGGTAAATTGCTTAGTAATTCTTGTAGTAAGTAGCACGCGAGGTTAAGAGGCCTTAGTGTCTTTTTAATAGCGCTACGCGGCTACAACTATACTTATTCGCAATCTAGCAATAGCTAAATTGTTCTTCAAGTTCGCGCAATTTCAATGCTGCAATTTTAGCCTTGAATTAGAGTTATATTAGTAGAGTTATCGCGTGTTGAAGTTAAGGTGCTGTTTTGTTGAGGTGGCACTGTATAATAGTAGTAGATGTAACGGCGCAGGCAAGACTTACAGATTAGTATCGGCAGAAGAGATTACGGCAAAGCATATAGGAGTGCGTTGTGATCTACAAATAAGCCTTAATTCAAATAAGACACTTTTAGGCCTTGTACAAAAGGATATAAAAAATCTACAGAGTAACTATAGGTTACAAGCTGTCTTTATACCTGCGATCTAGACTAGGACCGGAGTAGGTCCGATACAGAAAAGATCCCAAGATACTAGTAAGGATAATAGAGTTGTAACGTGTTTATTACACTACCCCCTCTCCTAGTAGTTAGCTAGTCCTATACCTATGTATATTCTTTAATATGTTTGTTGTTTGTTTATTATTAACCTTATAAAGTCTTTTGTTGTTGTTGTAGACTTCTAATAGGCAGTTACCGCGAGTTTAACCTAGAGTAGTATTAGACCGGCCATAAGCATTCATTATTTTAATATTATAACAACATGTTGTGTCTGATTTTTCTGCTTTTCTAAAACACTACACACAAATACATATACACATATACATATATATATATACATAGCTTCGGCCTTTTAAGACAACCTTTTGATGTGACCACACATTTTGTAGACACCTTTTTAGTAAAAAAAGATTTATTGCTAACAATAGGTATCCGGGCTCATGCCCTCTTGTTTGGCATTGCCAGCACGCAATTGGTGTGTTGCATATTTAGACAGAAACGAAGATACGCAATATTCCTTTAACTAACTATCTTAACTAATAACTATTTACTACTAACTACAACTTCTGTTATCCTGTTACTATCCTAGCAGTGTTGCAGTTGCGGCGTTTAGTGCCAATTCTTAAATGTAAATAAACAATAACAGTATTACTATCTATGCACAGCTCTCCTGTCCCTAAAGGCGTCTTACAAAATCCTCTTGCTTATTAGTTTTTTTTAGCTACTTAATAGCTGTCTTAACACGCCTTTGCTCTTTGCAAAGCTACTCCTAAGTCTCTTTACTAAGGTTATATTTGCGTAGGAGGAGATTGCTAAAATAATATACTTTTACTACACTTAGACTATTAACATGCGCAGTGTATATAGTGTACTAGCTAAACTAGCTTTTTATAGTCCTTGTTGTAACCTTAATATTTATAACACTAGATGCAAAGATATCTTAACTATAGTTATATTTTAACTTCTACACTAACTTAATTACTATAAGGACTATTGCTACTAGCTTCTTTTTAACTAACAGAAGTAGCTGCTTAACAACAGTAAACGCTAGCTTTGTAATCTACTACTATAGCTTCTAGTATAGTAACTTAGTAAGGTTTAACTTTACTTAATGTAAGCTATAAGTCTTTAAGTTAAACAAGAAGAAAAATAGTCTAAGTATTATATTATTTGTATGTAAGTTATTTGTATATAGTACTGTGTAGTGTAGGAAATCCTAAAGGTAAGAAGTAGCAGGCAAGGGGCTTCTATAAAGAAGTATTGCAGGCTCCTGCTGCAGTAGCGTATGTGTCCTTACCCTCCTCTATCTCTATTACAATCTTGTTGCTAGCTATAGGCTAGCAATTGCTGTTGAACACGTTTTAATTAGTGTCGTTTTTTAGTACCTTAAGCAAATTTTTTTAACCCTGATTTTCGCTTAGTAGTCTAAGCTTTTCTACTCTGAGCGCTTAGCGCGTAGACTTTATCTACTTACTGTTTGAATCTTGTTAACTACACATAATCTTTTTTTTTGACTTTTGCGTCTAATTAGTAGAGGGTAGCTGCTTTTCACTTTTTTAGAAACCCTATTTTGACTACAACAACAACCACCACCTTTAACACCTTAAAAAATAAATATATACATAGTGCTGCGTTGCCCCCTAAAGGCTTTACTAAAGGCGTATTACCTTATTTGCCTGCGGTTAGTGCGCGCCTTTGCGCGAGGCGTTCTTAAAGTTAAATATTAGTTTAACTTTAAGACGTCTAAGAAATGCGCTTATTGCGCATAGTAAAAGGAGAAGTACTTCTTTCTAAATTTAATATACTTTACCCCTTTAAAATTAAGGTTAACTTAAATAAGTGCTAAAGTACGTTAAAAAGGAGTTTCTTAAACTTCTTACTACTATAGACCTCCTCGCTGCTGCGGAGCATAAGGAGAATCTAGTAGAGGACCGCCTCCCTGCTAAAGAGCAAGTGCAGGCGGCGGCCCTTGTTCTAGCTAGAAAAGTCTAGGTAACAAGGAGCTAGAAAAAAGAGCTATTTATAGCTTTAATTCTAGTTTTAACTTACTAAGTCCTTCTAGAGATCTGAGACGCTGTCTATTTACTAGATAGCTAGGTTACCTCTTTAGAGGCCTTTGCTCGCTAGGGCGGAACTAGTGGTAGTAGTCTAGTTGCTCTGCTAGGGGAGGAGGACGATAAGCAGCGCCTCTAGAGGGAGGCAGGGCAGGAGAAGGAGAGCAGTAGGCTCTCCTCTAGCTCCTCCTCCTTTTATAGGGAGAAGAAGCGATCCTTCCTATATCTTTAAGTAAGGGTAAGGGGTAAAAGGAGAAGAAAAGAAGTTTAGGGGTGGCGTAGCTATAGTACTAAATACTTATTAAAAGAAATTTTTATTGTCCTTATATGTTATTTTATTGCAGTAAAGTTATATTCTTCTTGCCTTGCTTCTAAGATTTAATTTACTTTACTAAAAACTTTAAAAAACCTAGACGTGTAGAGTTTTTCTTGTAAAAGGCTTTAAGTTTATAAAGAGCTTTTACAAAATTTAAAGCTAAGTACTAAGTAATATCTAGATTATATCTAAATTACTTATTACAGTATTTTAACTTTAAACAATATACTTTGCTAGCAAGAATTTTAATTACTTTTTATTCTTTTACGCCTTAAATTAGGTTAGGAGCTAGCCTTAGAGCTTCATATTTAGGAAGTAGGTTCTAAGGATCTTTATATAATAGCTGTAGTGCAAAAACATTATAAATATAAGACTTTTCTAGTAATTTAAGGTAGTAAAAGTGACTAACTTTTTTAAGAACTTTAAAAAGTTGTTTTTTTTAGCTAATATTATTTAGCTTAAGTAATTAGTAATAAGGTTCTTTTTATCTAAAAAGACTTTATTACTAACGTCCTGATTAGTTAGGCGGTAGTAATAGTTTACTACAGTTTATATCTAATTTTAAGCTTTCTTTAAAGAGGTTTGTGCTGTTTCCTAGGCGTTATGTATTTAGATATTAAGGCTAACGCGTCCTTGTAGTTAATTTTGTTAGTTAAAGTAAAAGTATTAGCTAGCTGCTTTTAGTCCTAGCTCTATCTAGGATTAAATCTGTAAAAGATCTAATACTGGGATATGCCTAGAGCAGAATAGGGTAAGGAAATTTGTGCTCTAATAATTAGAGGCAGTAGTCTGCTTAAGTTGTCTAAGTAGTAGAATACAAACAGCTAAAGCCTTTAGTTAATATATTTGTTTATAATTTCTATCTAACCATTAGTCTCTTTGTAGTAGGCCGTTAATAGTTTAACCTTAACGCCTAGGATCTAACAGAACTTAAATTAGAAACTTAATATAAAATAAGGTCCTTAGTTAGAGATTATAATATTAAGTATGTAGCTAAATTAGTACACCTAATAAATAAATAATGTAGCTATACCTCTTGCGTTAATTATCTTAAAATTTAAGATAGAGATAGCTTATTTAAATATATAATTAATTACAACTATAATCTAATTATAACTAGCCTTATTTAGTAAGAATTTCTAAAAGTTAATACAAAAGTGTTGCATTAAATAACTAAGACTTAGTAGAGGGTAAATTAGCTTAGAGGTCTAAGTCTATCTTAGATATGCCTTGCAATAGGCTATATAGTTCTATATATACTTTTTATAGGTAGCCTTTATATCTTTCTAATAATATTTTAGGGCAATTAACTAATAAGTTTTAATAGCGCTAAGGTAAGTAAAGGAAAACTAGTCGTGTGCCTCTAAAATTATCTAAGTGTAGAGTATAGAGTTAAGCAGTATACAAAGACAGTTTAACTATAAAAGTAATTTATTTTTAATTTAGAATATATTTAGTAACAAGTTATACTTTTTTTTAAACGCAGTGCAATATACTTATAAAATAAATTTAATTAATTTTAGCAAGTTTAAAATTATAAGCTTTAAGGTAGCGTTAACTACGCGCAAAGACAAAATCTAAGCGTAGAGTTAGGTAATATAAGTAAAAGTAAGGTAAAAGTTAATTTAGTTATCTAGTTAGTGTAGTCTATGTAAGACTTGTAAACAATTATTACTTTTAGCAGACTTTAAGTTTTTTATATTCTGCTTGCGCCGCAAAAAGATATCTGCGCAGGCGTTATTCTTTCTAGGGGTGTATTAAATGTAGAAGAAAAATAAGGTAAGTTCCTTAGCTTAACGTAGTTGCCTAGCTTTCAGGACCTTTGTAGTTATAAAGTACTTAAATAAATAATAGTTTAGATACACGTTAATTCTAGAGTAGGCTAATACTAATTTAGCTTGCTACTTGCCTAACGCTATAACAATAGCAAATTGTTTATTATTATAAATTTCCTAATTTAGTTTAGACCTAGATAGGACTTTACTAAAAAACGCTTCTAGACTTTATTTCTTATTTAGTTGTTTTTAAGAAAGTATGCCTAGAATAATACTATCTAATACGTTAGTCTCTACTTTAGTATTATATTTAGTGTAATAATAGTATAAAGCAGGGATTTCTAGCAATGCAGCTTTAAACTTTCTAAAGGCCTCCTTGCAATCTAAATTCTATATAAATAGTTTTAAAAAGCTGTAGAGTAAAAGAAGTAGTTTAGTAATTTATAAGTATTTTAGTACAAATTGCTAGTAGAACCTTATACACCTAAGGAATAATCTTACACTTATAATAGTAGTAGGTTATGCCTAGTTGTTAAGGGGTTCTACCTTGTTAGGATCTACCTCTAGCCTTTAGTTTATTAAGATATAGCCTAAGTACTTTGTTCTTATAATATAGAATTTACTCTTCTTAATATCAACTTAGAGACCTGCTTGCTATAGTGTTTCTAGTACCTTTTGTATATAAAAAACATGTTCTGCCTCTAATTTAGAGTAGATAAGGATGTTTACTAAGTAGACTATATAGAAGTTATTAAGATACCTAATTAACACATTGTTAATGTAATGTTAATAGGTAGCAGGGCTGTTGCATAATCTAAATAGCAACACTTTAGACTTGTATGTTCTATATTAGGTCTAAAAATTAGTATACTTCTTAGAGTATAGGTCTATTCTAATCTTATTAAAAGCTGCGCGTATATTTAACATTATAAAGAACTAGGCTCTACGCGTATAAGCTAATAGCTTATTAATACGCAAGATTAGATATATTTTTTTCTAAGTAATTGCGTTAAGTTTGTAATAATTAATAAATATTTAAATATCTATGTTAGACTTCTATATATAGAAGATAGGGCAGGTAAAGGGGTAATTGCTAGGATTAATATGTTCTTTTTTAAGGTTATCTACTACAAACGTCTGAGTAGCTTTAAATTCTTTAGTGCTCTGCTTATATAGAGGGCTAAACCAATTTAGTAGTAGTTTAGTAAGGATAATCTTGTAGTTGTATAAGTAGTGTTTAGGTAGTTAGTCTACTGCAGTTTTGCTAAACACGTCTTAATACAAGTAGTAAACAGATAAAAGTTAGTCCTAAATTGATTTAACGTTGTTAGGATTATAAGGTTCTATATAGTCTTTTAATAAATAATTAATTTTGTAAAAACTTATTATAAAGAACTTGTTTTTTTTAATTTTATCAAATAATAGAAGGCATTTGCTGAAATAATAGCTATATGTGGGGTGGGGTCTAACCTAACGGAATCTAGTTTAGAATTAGTTACTTTAGGAGTAAAATAAGCTTTTAAGAGGTAAAGAAGGCTGTAAACTCTTTATATTAAAACTATTGTAGGGCTATAACTTTTTTAGTATTTATTCTTCTCCTAGAGCGCGTTTTTTTGCTAGATATTCTTCTCCGCAACTTTATTGTTAGAAGGTTCCTTTAACTATATAAGGATAAGGAAGGCAGGATTGTACGTAGTAGTTCTAAACTGTGTCTAGTAATTAGTTAAATTGCTAGAGCTATTTAATTTTAATAATACAATCTTGCATACTTAAGTCTATGATAGTAAAAAGATAGTTAATAATCTTTCTACTATTAACTTGTATGTAAAGACAGATATTTTTATTTACTTTAGTCTAGATCTAGTCCTATAATTCTTTTATAGAGACTTTGAAAGGGAGTCTTTAGATAGGAACCTAAAGTAATTAGGAAAGAGTGTAAGCAATAAGGGAATTTAGGAATATAAAACCTTAGGCTGTAGTATTAATTAATAATTACAGCTAGGCACTGTAACTTTTTAAACAAAGAACATTAAAAACTTAGAAATGCTTTCTTCTAAACAAGTTTAATAGGTTAATATTAGCGAGATTATACTTGTGCAGGCCTAGGCTAAAGTGTTGTCTTAAGCGTTTTCGTTACCCTCCTGTTTCTAGTCTAGGTAGAGTTCTATAGCGTCTTAGTATTCTTTTTGTTTAATTTTAATCTCTCTTACCTAAGGGGTGGTACAATTGCTTGCAAAGTGACTAGGCTTTCTGCACTTAAAATAAGTATTTAATAGAGGCTTGGTATTAGGGGCTAGGGTTTTAGACGGGAATCTAGAAGTGCTTAAAGTAAAGCAAGCGGGTGTAATAGGCGAGTTAGATAGGAAGCTAGTGTAATACAGCCGTGGACTTTAATATTGTTAAGGGCGGGGCTTCTGTAGAGGTACTAAGGTATACACTAGTTTACTATCTATATTTAGTCTAATAAAAGAATTTTGTTTTTCTATATTAAATATAATAAGGTGTTAAACTATCTTGTTAAATAAGTTGTTCTATAGGTATTTTAACCCTAAATTTAGGGCGCGCAAGGCAGGGGTAATTTTTCTTATAAGTAGAAAAACTACTCTAACTTAGAAACAGACCTTTTAACAGCAGTACTAATAGACTTTGCTTTAAAAGCTAAAAACGTTTCTTTCTTGTTTATAACTAGGTAGTAGAAAGCTGCACGGCTTTCTGCCTGTTTATTGCTAAATACAAAATATAATTTAAGTAAAGTAATTATTTCTTTTGTATTTTTAAACTATTCTGCAACTAAATTAGCTAAGTACTATAGTTTGAGGTATTTTTTTGCGATACTAGTAGTGTGTCCCTATATAAGAGCTATGCGAGCGCGCTTAATCTAGTAGTAATCTAAGTTAATTTTTAATTAGTCTTTTATTAAGGCTTGCTATTAATAAAACGTAGGGTTAGTTCTGTTGTTAAGATTTTTAATAGTAGGCGTGCGCTTTGTAAGCTTAATGCGTGGCATCTTAAGAGTAGTAGTTATATACTGTGTTAATTAGCTTAACAGTATATCTGCTTTTGTTAGCAGTGTTTTAGTAGACAGTACAGCTGTGTTTCTAGACAGCGTTACTTTCTACATTAATTGCGCGACTTGCGCATTTAAGTAGTTAATTTCGTCCTTATAAGGTGCAACTAGATCTTCTTTTAAATCTACTTCTTCCTTCTTAACTTTATTCTCTTTAACAACTAGTTGCTTGCTAGTTGCTTTGTCCTGTAGGGATTGTTGTTAACCTTGGCGGCGGGTTGATTTTTGGACGGGCTCTAAAGAGGGTCTGGGATAGTTTTAGTTAGCTATTAGCAATTAATTCTAATGCTAATAAGTTGTTAGTAGTTTTTATGTTTTTACCTTAGCGCACTTTACGCAACTTTTTTAAAGTAATTTGTCTTATTGTTAAGGTTAAAAGTTCTAAACCTAAAGGCTTTAGTTAGAAGGAGATTTAGGGGATTCTACCTAAGGTGTTGTTAAATTTAATAATGTAAAGCTTTTAGTTTATATCTAGAGAGGCTTAGGCTTAGGCGTAGTCTAAATAAACCGCTCTAATATTATTTTTAATGCTGTTACTAGCTAGGATAAAAAATTTATATAATGTAACGGCGCAGGCAAGACTTACAGATTAGTAATAGCAGAAGGGATTATAGTAAGGCATATAGGAGTGCGTTGTAATCTACAAATTAGCCTTAATTTAAAAAGACACCTATAGGCCTTGTACAAAAGGATATTAAAAATTTATAAAGTAACTATAGGTTAAAAGCTATCTTGATACCTGCGATCTAGGCCAGGACTAGAGTAGGTCCGATACAGATAAGATCCTAAGATAACAGTAAAAATAATAGAGTTGTAACGTGTTTGTTGCAGTAGCCGCTATAACCGTCCACCTCAGTAAATTAGCGCTAGCAGCGCGCAAGCTCAACGCTAGCAGCAATAATAGCAGAGTTAGTCTTTAAATTAGAAGTATGAGTAACTGCAGTAATAAAACGGGTGGGAAGTTAATATAGACAATTTAAACATCTATTTAGCGCTATAAGAACTTGTTTAGATCGCGATCTTAATGCTGGTATTTTTAGAAGCCAGCGACAGGCCGCGCAGGCGTACAGAGTTCCCCGATCGTCGCTTCAAGAGCGCATAAAGGGCCGCCAACTACACGCGATAGCTCATTAACAGCAGCAGCGATTAACTCCAGAACAAGAGGCCTTTTTAGTAGACTAAATACTCAATAAGAACTCACGCGCACAACCTCCCTCCCATCCACGCGTACGAGAAATGGCCACCCGGCTCCTCCGCATAAACGGCGACCACGAGCCTCTCGGGCAACTATAGATACCCTATTTCATCGCCCGCAACCCACGCGTCGCCTTTATAGTTGGCTGAACAATTAAGAGCGCACAGACTACGGCAGCTAGCTATAAGACTATTTGAGCATTCCTTAAGCTGTTTGAGCGTACTTGAATAGAGCTAGGCATACAGTATAAGGATATATAGAATATAGATAAGACTAGAGTTGCACTAGGGGTATGTACGAACTCCTAAGTGGTTGCCAGTTCTTTAAAGAAGAAGGCTTATATTAAATCTCTAGAGGATCGTAAGTGGGTATTAATTATTAAGACTATCTTAGCTGTTAGCGTTAAACTTTAATGCCTAGTCATCTTTAAGGGCAAGCATCTACAATTAACGTAGTTCCCTGCACAGGGCACACCTAATTAGCTCTACACAACATCAGAGAATAGATAGACATTAAACTTAATTAGATATAAATAGTTGCGGCGTATCTTTATACTAAACACTTCACCATCTTCTAGCAGCTATCGTCTACTTCTACTTAATAGCCATGGCTCCCACATACTGATCGACTTTATGTAGCTCTGCAAGGTAAACAAGATCCACCTCCTATACCTTCCGCCTTACGCCTCACACCTGCTTTAGCCGCTGGACCTTACTCCTTTCTCAGTACTCAAGAGCAGGTACTGTAGTAAGATCTAAGCTCTCTCTACCCTTAATAACGCAGCACCTATTAAGAAAGAGCGCTTTGTTGTGTTATACAACAAGGCAAGAGAAGAAGCTCTGTTAAATCGTGTAATACAAGCTGGCTAGAGGGCTTCTGGCCTCTACCTATACAACCCAGGCCTTGTACTGCTATCATCCTAAGTAACTAGCAGGCCAGTTACTCCTCCACCTACTAGCTAGGCGTCAGCTACCCTAGACTTGATATCCACTACACCTCGGAGCTCACAGGCCTTATATAAGGCTCAAAAATAGCTAGAGTTGTCAGAATCCCTCTTACGAAGCACCCGGCTTGTGCTTAGCAAGGCAGGCAAGGCTATTGCAGAAGCTAACACTAGGGCAGCTTACTCTCAACTCTATGTGTACTGAGTGGCAAATATAATCGTTGTTGTTAACAAAAATCGCGACTTTGTTTTGTGTGGCTGCTTTGGTTAGGTGGCCGAAAAGTATATGTGGCCGAAAAGTATATGGCCGAGCTTAGCTAAGGCGCAGTAAATCAGATAAAAGACTTACCTTAGTATAAATGCTACAGTTACCCTTAGCATAATAGTTGCAACAATATTACTTAGTCTTTTTATAAATCTTCTTCAATTTAGCAATATTCTCTACACAGTGCAGGCAAGTTATATACAAGGCAATAAGATTAGCAGCTTTTTTAAGCACGCTAAACTTGTACAGCCAAGCATTACAAAAATGCAATTTTTTAATATACTTTAGATATAGGTAGTAAATTATATTAAAAATAAGAGCTTGTTATTGATGTGTTGTATAGGTGCGTTAAAGGTGCGTGTTAATAGAGTAGAGTAAAATAAGCATTGTATGAAGAATATACTAAAAAATCTTTTGTTACTGCAATAAACGTAACCTTGTATAGACTACTACAACAATTACGTACTTTTACCTTTACTTTTAAAAAAAATCAAACAATAAACAACAAAAAATTTTAAGAGTTACTACAACAACAGAGAAAAACTTAACTATAATGCTAATAGCAAGCAACGCTTACAGCTCGCACGTGTTAAGTGTCTTAAGCGCACGTAAAGCGTGTGCACCTTACGCTCACTAATTTATTAACTTATATACACAATTTTAGAGTTTAGATTTAAGGCTGTTAGGACGTAAGCCTAGAGGGGGAGGCTCTGTTATAGATAGTTGTGTGCAGGCTGTTTTGGACTAGCCTTGCTTATCCCTACTAAGGTGGACGGCGTAACGCCCAGGACGGCGTAACGCCCGATCCGCCTATGCAACACCATTTCTTCAACAACGCGTAACACTACTAATATAAGCTTAATTAAGGCTGCGCTTGCAGCTATAGAATCGCTGAATCTAGGAGAGAAACCTATATACGCGCATATTGCAAAAGAATATAGTGTTAAGCCTACAACTCTTGCTCGCAGGCATAAAGGTGCATTAACCTTGCGCAGCCTTAAGGCTCAGAATTAACAGGCTCTCTACCTACAACAAGAGCTAGAGCTCCTACAGTATATTAAATAGCTTACTAGGCAAGGACTTCTATCTACACAGGCTCCGATATGAAATTTCACCTTACAAATTATAAGAAGAGAGGTTAGGATACACTAAGTTAATTGCTTTGTCTACTAGTACCCTAATAAGCTAATTTTAAGATAGATAATAAGCATAAATAATAATTGCTATAAGGCTAATTCTAAGAAAAAGTACAGCTTATACTTTAATTTTCTACGCAAGAAAATTAAGTAGTACTACGTTAAAGCGCGTTACATATACAATATAAATAAGAAGGGCTTCCTTTTTAGTATTTTAGGAAGATTAAAGAGGATCTTTAGTAAGCCTTTATATAAGCAGGGAAAAGGAAGAAGTACTATTTAGGATAGCTTATAAAAGTAGATTACACTCCTAGCCTATATCTGTGCTAATAGATCTTACCTAGCGCCTACCCTTATATATTAATTAACTTTAGGATTAATATAGGACACCTAGTAATAAGCTTTTAATTCTAAAACCTATAAGGTTTAAATTACCTCTTTACTCTCTAGCTAGATAAATAATAATATTAGTTTTACGAAGCTTAAACAAGTGTTTAATTATAATACTAAGGCAAAACCTTAATTCTTTTATTAATTACTTATTTTAGACAGCTATAAATCTTAACTTACTATAAATATTATTAAGTACTGTAATTAAAACAAGATTCTTGTTACAGTTTATTCTTTTTATATAACCTACACGCTGCAGCCTTTTAATATTACCCTATTTAAGCCTCTCTTATTAGCTTACTAGGCTAAGATATCTAGATTTCTAGAGAGGAACTAGGGCCTTACCTTAATAAGTAAGAGGTATTTCTTTCACCTCTTCTACTAAGCCTAGCAGGCCTTTTTTAAATAAAATAACAATTCTAAAGGCCTTTAAGGCTATAGGCCTTTTACTTTTTTATCTTAAAGTTATATTAAAAAGATTTAGTTTAAGAGCCCTTTAAGTAATAGTAAGTTCTTAGGCTTAAGTGCCTTAAACTAGTGGAAAGTTAAACGCCTACTACGCGAGGTAGTAAAAGTTTAAGGTAATAAACAAGCTTAAAGGCTAAGCTAAGTTTATTACTAAATTTTAACTTATAAGACTTTTCTTAAGCATAAAATTAAGGGCCTACGCAAGGCTCTAATTAGAAAAAAACGCATAAAATATAAGAGAAGCCTCTTCTACTTAAGAAGCCTAAGAAGTACTAAGGTAGAGCTACAGTCTAGTTTTTAAAGAAGGTGAAAAAGGCACGTAATTGCTAGCAGCTCTAAAAGCGCAAAAAAGAGTAGGTACAACACTAAAAAGCTAAAATAAACAGGTATTATAAGAAGATAAGGCAGGCAAAAAGGAAGAAGAAGGAAAAAAGGTAACAGGCGAGGGCTGTAGCTTAATTAGTAAGAAAGAAGAAGAAGGCTAAGAGGGCTGCTAAACAGGCCTTTAGGGCAGCTACTCGCAGGGCTACAAAACAACTTTAACAATTTATAAAAACTTCTTAAAAGCGTAAGAGAAGTAGCCTTAAGGCTCTTAAAAAAGCTACTTAAAAAAAGAGGCCTATCGCGAGCCCTACAGGTAGTAGAGAGCCTTAAGGTGGTGCTACAGCTTAATTAGCGTCTACCTCGTGCACAGGGCGCGCGATTAAAACTCTAACTTAATTTCTATAGCTATGTATATTATTTATGCTCTCTAGATCACACTACTAAAAAATCTCGCAATAGTAGCTATTGTGTAAGGCTCTACAGCCTTAGGTGTAGTAGTGATTTTAGTGTTCAAATCGGGCGTTACGCCGTCCTAGGCGTTACTGAGGTAGACGGTCAAAGCGGCCACCACTATTATACAGTGCTACCCTAACAAAACAGCACCTTAACTTTAACATGCAATAACTCTACTAATATTACTCTAATTAAGGCTGTAATTGCAGTAATTTAATTGCGCAAACTTAAAGAAGAATTTAGCTATTGCTAGATTGTAAATAAGTATAGTTATAGCTGCGTAGCGCTATTAAAAAAACACTAAGGCCTCTTAACCTTGCGCGCTACCTACTACAAGAACTGCTAAGCTATTTACTTATAATAAGAGTAAAAGCTCCTATAGTATATCAAGTAGCTTACTATGTAAGGCCTTACACCTATATAAGCTATACTACAAAATTTCGCCTTGTAGATTGCGTAAAGAGAGGTTAGAGTACACTAAGTTAATTGCTTTATCTATTAGTACCCCAATAAGCTGATTTTAAAATAAAAAACAAGCATAAATAATAATTACTATAAGGCTAATTCAAAAAGGAAGTACAGCCTATACTTCAATCTCCTACGCAACAAAATTAAGTAGTACTATGTTAGGGCGCGTTATATATATAATATAGATAAAAAGGGCTTCCTTTTTAGTATCTTAGGAAGATTAAACAGGATCTTTAATAGGCCCTTATACAAGCAGAGAAAAAGAAGAAGTATTAATTAAAATAGCTTGCAAGAGTAAATAACACTACTAGCCTACATCTATGCTAGTAGATTTTACCTAGCACCTACATTAATATATTAATTAACCTTAGGATTAATATAAGACACCTAGTTATAAGCTTTTTATCTTAAAACTTTTTAAGTTTAAATTACGTTATTACTTCTTAGCTAGACAAATAATAATATTAGTCTTACGTAGCTTATATAAGTATTGAATTATAAAACTAATGTAAAAGCTTAATTTTTTAATTAATTACTTATTTTAGACAGCTATAAATTTTACCTTACTATAAGTTTTATTAAGTATTATAATTAAAACAAGATTTTTCTTGTAGTCTTTTCTTCTTATTTAACTTATACACTGTAGCCTTTTAATATTACTTTGTTTAAGCCTTTTTTATTAGCTTACTAGGCTAAGATATTTAGATATCTAAAAAGGAACTAGGGCCGTACTTTAATAAGTAAGAGGGGTTTTTTTTTCCTTTTCTACTAAGCCTAGCAGGTCTCCTTTAGAGAAATAACAAAATTTGAAAGGTCTTTAAGGCTATAGGCCTTTTACTCTTTAATCATAAGATTATATTAGAAAGATTTAGTATTAAAAGCCTTTTAAGTAGTAGTAGTAAGTCTTTAGGCTTAAGTGCCTTAAACTAGTGGAAAGTTAAACGCCTACTACGCGAGGTAGTAAAAGTTTAAAGTAATAAAGAAGCTTAAAGGCTAAGCTTAGTTTATTACTAAATCTTAACTTAAAAGACTTTTTTTAAGCATAAGGTCAAGGGTTTACGCGAGGCTCTAACTAATAAAAAGACGCGTAGAAAATAAGGTAAGCCTCTTCTACTCTAAGAGCCTAAAAAGTACTAAGGTGGAGCTATAGTCTAGTTTCTAAAGAAAATAAAGAAGGCACGTGATTGCTAACAACTCTTGGAGCGTAAGGAGGAGCAGGTGCAACACTAAAGAGCTAAGATAAATAAGTATTGTAAGGAGACAAGGCAGGCAAATGCGAAGGAGAAGGAAATAAAGTAATAGGCGAGGGCTGCAGCTTAATAAGTGAGGGAGAAAGAGAAGGCTAAGAGGGCTGCTTAATAAACCTCTAGGGCAGCTGCTCGCAGGGCTGCAAAACAACTCTAATAATCTATAAAAACTTCTTAAAAGGGTAAGAGAAGTAGCCTTAAGGCTCTTAAAAAGGTTACTTAAAAAAAGAGGCCTATCGCGAGCCCTACAAGTAGTGGAGATCCTTAAGGTAGTGTTACAGCTTAACTAGCGACTACCTCGCGCACAGGGCGCGCGATTAAAACTCTAACTTAATTTCTATAGCTGTATATATTATTAATGCCCTCTAGATCTTACTACTAAGAAATCTCGCGATAGTAGCTATTGTGTGAGGCTCTACAGCCTTGAGTTTAGTAGTGGTTTTGGTGTTTAGGTGGCACTGTATGATGGTGGTGGCCGCTATAATCGTCCACCTCGGTAGCCTGCGCACCAACAATTGTGCTTATAAGCTGCTTCTTACCTGCAAGGATACCTGCAGGTATTATTACTTAAAGTATACACACGTTATTATTCAAGTCATCTCTCACTATCTTCTGTGGTGTGAAGCAAGTACTATTGCCTAAAGCCACCCCTTACATAATTGGTGTAGAGGGCTAATAGCTTTCTTAAAACCAAGCATTCTTACTATACTTAGTTTAGTCTTTTAGATTTTCTTCTTCCTTGAGTATCATCTTAGAGACGTCTTTGTGTAAAGTTTTCTCTAGTATAATTATAGTTAAGTTATTTAGTTTTCTCATAATTGCTTTGTGTTCTCCTTAGACTGTAACAGTAGGTAGAGTAATAATATTCTATTCCTTTTCTAAATTATTATTAGGTGCTGTATAGTAAATAACGTTTCACTATTAAAATTACTTTGCTTTAGCTCTAGCAGTCCTTTTCTATATTACATTCTTTGCCATATATATAGTAAGTAATCCTTTCTTTACCATTTTTATTATGCTAAATCTTGTTTTTTTCTAGTCCCTTGTTGAGGTTGTTAAATATATAAACCTATAGCTGTTAGTTGCATAGTGTCCTAGGATTCTAAGAGTATAGTTTTGCTATTAACCTTATGTTAGAGTATTAACATGCGGATCACCCTGTTAATCAGGTAATCCTAGTAAGCTGTTCACGTGACGGTCCCGCTAGAGTCTATATAAACAGGCTAGATCGTCTTACATCTCTCTAGGAGTTATTAGACACTTTGTTGTGGCACTTAGTTAATTAATACACTCACTTTCCACTTACGTAATTAAGCAATTGCTCCTTTTTAGCTCCTACAGTTATAAGCCTGGCCGCTTAATTGTAGTATTAATTCCTACTGCACAATTAGCAAGCTAGAAGGTCAACTATTTAATTATTACCTTACTCTTCTCTACTTACCTACAGCACGGCTAGCAGATCGCTGCGGCTGCTGTACCTCTTACCCACTTAATTATACGATCAACCTCCTACCAATCCACCCTACAACCTACAGGCTACTGTTATAGTTAACGCAGCTACTAACCAACTAATCCCGCGCTCACCTTAACAATAATCTACGTCTTAATCCTACAAAGCATCTTATTAAGATAGACCTCTCTAATACACTGCTTGTTGCCTTAAGGGTAATCTTTAGGGCTTAATTAGACTAGCTAATCTAGTTTGCTCTATTAAGACTGCACTACTTAAAGAAAAGAATTTAGGATTAAGTTAAACCTAATCTCTCAAACGTGCCTTTAATAGATTACAAGAAGATTTAGTATTTTAAGTTGCCTAAGGACATGAAAGAGCCTGTTGCTCTACTACCTAGCGTAAGCGCCTAAGAATAAGAGGACTATAAGATTGCTTAATGTAAATATAAAGCGTTTATATTTAATGCTAAGTATAAGAAGGATAATTATAACAAGCTAGTTAATAGGTATAAAGTACACACTACTTAATTAATAAGAAAGGTTGCTAAGATTGCTAATGTTAAGAACTAGATTAGTAAGACTATACATCTATACTTACTGTTAAACGCCTTAATAAGCATAATTACTTAAAACCTTACTAGTCTTTAAGCCTTAGTAAAGATTCTAAAATAGGATATTGCACCTATAGATTAGAATACTTAGTATTGAATTAGGGTGCAATATAGATCCTACCTAGAAAAGGCTTGCTAAAGATAAATAGGCCCTAAGCGTTAGTTTACAGAGTAGCAGCTCTTATATTAATAAGCAACAATCTACTTGCTACTTAAGATTATTAGACTATTAGTAAATACTAATTTTTTAAATGCCTTAAGCACTAAAATTTCACTAGACTAATTGCGTAAGAAGCGTAATAAGCTGTTGTAAGTAATAGCGCTTAGTAGAGCTTAATTAACCTTTAATAATCTAGGAAAGATTTTAAGTAATTTGTTGTAGAATTAGTTAATTTCTTCCTTAAAAGGAAAAGGACACGTAGTGTTTTAAACTAGATCTAGATTAGGGACAGCTTAATAGTTATTAAATAACTTAAAATTAAACAGGGGCGGTAAGCAATTGTACTTTTGCCTTTATAAGCCAAGTAAGCACTCCTAGACACTGCGCAACTACTTTTAACTTTAAACTACAGTTATAGGATTAATTCCTACTAACACGATACTAATTAAACTATTAAATAATAATTAAAAGAAGATTATTAAGTGATAAAATAGCAATAGATAGGCAGCGCTTTGCACCTAGATTAAGAAGGAAGGCTAAAAAGCTAGCACTAGCAGATTAGTTGTTAATAAACTTAGTAGAGCGTACTCTAGCTTATTAGTTTTAGCAATAATTAACTTAAAAGACTTAATTAAGGAAATTAGTCTAAATATAGTTAGTGTAGCTTTTACTCTTTATGCGTTGTCCCTTTATATAATTATTAATAGTAGAGCAGCAGTCTACTTAGTTAATAGCATAAATAAACTAGTACTAGGCATCTATCGTAAATGCAATAAGGACAAGACTGTTAAGGCAGGCACTTAATTTATTTAGTTGCTAAAATAGAAAACAGGCTGCTTAAGAACGTCTTGTATAGTAAGGCTAGCCCTAAGACAGCTAATCTTCTACTTACCAACGTTAAGTTTGTACTAGGCTTCTACGTTAATATTGTCTCTAAAGCACGGCTTAAGCAGGCAGGCATTTAGTATCTAGGATATATTTATACTATGAAATTTAGAACAATTAAGAAAGATGTTGTCTTGATTAACTTAAACTGTTACTTTAATTTCTTATTTGTTAAATAGAAGCAACTCCCTTGTTATATTACTTAACTAATACTAGTAAACGCTGAAGCATAATTAAGGAAACCTTAGGTGCGCACTAGTGATAAGGATCTATAGTATTAATAATTAGGACACCTAGGACAAAAGCTATTAAAGCTCTAGTGTGCTTAGCGTAGAACGTTAAAATTACTAGCAAGAAGCTATTAAAATCTAATTACTACGCAACAGCTTATACCTTATAAGTTATCTTATAAAACTAAGAGAAGGATTACCTTAATTTTTTAACAAGATCTTATAAGATTTGTTTAATCTCTTAACTAGTTAACTGCTTAAGAGATAGGCACTAATTATTAAAAAAGACTACTAAGTCAAGCTGTAAAATTGTAATATTTAGTTAAAGACACTAAATAGTATAATACTTGTAATCAAAGGCTTTAATGGAAGGATTAAGAGGAAATATTAGTAGAAGATTGTAGAGATCTATTAGGATAACGACACTGCTACACTGCCTTAGAGAGGGCAATTAAGATATACGGAATAGGCAATAGAGAAAGGGATTATAATTAAAACGCCACTGCTATACACTTATAAGCCCAATAGCTTGGCAGAGAGAGCTAGCTAAGAGCTAATTACAAAGGCTATTAAGATGCGCATAAGCGCTAACCTACTAGCTAAGCTTTAGCTAGTAATTTTAGATGCGGCGGCTTACTTGCATAGAATAAGCCCTACTATAATTTATAGCTACTAATCCCCTAACTAGGTCCTTAAAGAATAGTTTAGGGAATATTTCTAATACTATTAACTACCTATAATTCTGCACGGTTTATATAGCCGTAGGCTAAGAAAGGACGTTAAACTGCAATTAAAAAAAAACTACCTGTAACTAGACATTGGACTGATAATCTACGCCTAGACTAGAGTAGAATTTATGCCTATAGCTGCCGAGCCTACCTATTAAACAGGGAGAAGGCTGCTAGGCGCGATTATTAAAGATTTCAACTTAATCCTCGCGGCTATATTAGTAATTTAGTTAGTTATTAAGCTTCTAATAAATACTATATATAGGTACTACCCCTTAATTAGTTGATTACTACCTGTAATGTAAATTTTAATAAATATTTCCTCTATAAAAGATGTTGTAAGGAAAAGCGGCTAAAAAAATTAAGCAATTAATATTGTAAAGATCTTTTACAAAAGCAAGCTAGTTGATTTCAAAAATAACTTAGAAGTCCTCTTGCCTGTTTAAGGAAGAGTAAATTAGGATACGCAGCTAACTACTGAAAACCTTAAAAGTAATCTATCTACTATCTTAAGCAGTAAGAAAGGCCTACCTACTAAAAATAAAAATAAATTAAAAGACGCTAAGCGAATAGAGCACAAGGCTAGTGCACTATTAGGAATTTGCTTAGATTAGTAGCAAGATACTAGTCTTGCTACTCTAAAACCTACTCCTAAACTAGAAACTCTAAAGAGCGACAACGCAATTAATTGCAGAGTATTTAATAGTTAAAAAGCAGTGCGCTTACCTAGAAGAGCTAACCTATTAATATTTAGAGGTAAGGAGCCTTCTTTGTATAAGCCTAATAACTTATTACTAGTTTAACAGTCTAAGCCTAAAAACTCTAACACGCTAGCTAATTATAATAAGACCCTTGCTTAGAGCAAGTTAGTTGTAGACAGCAAATTATCTTGTAGTTTAAGATCTTAGGTTTTAGATAGTAGACAAAGTAAGCAATTATAAGCTTAACCTTTACTTATAAGGCGTAGTGCTAAAATTACTAGCAAAAGCTTAAATTAGCTTAGAAATTATTATTTTCTACTCTATAAGCTAGGCGGTAGGCGTAAGCATAAAGATGTAACCTAGGATCCTAACAATTAACTAAAGAGTAAAAGCATAAGTATAACGGCGCAGGCAAGACTTACGGATCAGTACCGGCAGAGGGGATCACGGCAAGGTATATAGGAGTTCGTGGTGATCCACAAAAGAGCCTTAATTTAAATAAAATACTTATAGGCCTTATACGAAAGGATATCAAAAATCTACAGAGTAACTATAGGTCCTAGGCTGTCTTTATACTTGTAATCTAGGCTAGGACTAGAGTAGGTCTAATATAGATACAATCTAGAGCTACGTAAGAATAAGAGAGTTGTAACGTGTTTATTACACTACCCCCCCTCTTAGTAGTTAGCTAGTCCTATAGCTGTACATCTTCTTTAACATATTTATCGTTTATTTGTTAACTTTATAACGTCTTTTTGTTGTTGTTGTAGACTTCTAATAGGCAGTCACCGCGACTACAATCTAGAGTAGTGTTAGACTAGTCTTAAGCGTTTGCTGTTTTAATATTATAACAATAAGTCGCGTTTAGTTTTTCTACCTCTCTAAAACACTACACATATACATACACACACATATACACATATACACATATATATATACACACACTATGCTGCTGCGCTGCTTTCTAGAGGCTTTACTAGAGGCTTATTGCCTTATTTGTCTATAGTTAGTGCGCGCCTTTACGCAAAGCGTTTTTAGAGTTAAACATTAGTTTAACTCTAAAACATCTAAGAAATGCGCTTATTGTAAATAGTAGAAGAAGAAGTGCTCCTTTATAAGTTTAATATGTTTTACCTTTTTAAACTTAAAGTTAACTTAGTTAAGTGCTAAAGTACGTTAAAGAGGAGTTTTTTAAACTCTTTACTACTATAGACCTTTTTATTACTGCAGAGCATAGAAAGGATCTAGTAAAAGACTACCTCTCTACTAAAGAGTAGGTGCAAGCGGTAGCCTTTGTCCTAGCTAAAAAAGTCTAAGTAACAAGGAGCTAGGAAAAGAAGCTGTCTATAGCTTTAATTCTAGTTTTAACTTACTAGGTCTTCTTAGAGATCTAAAACGCTATTTATTTACTAGATAGCTGAGTTGCTTTTTTAGAAGCCTTTGCTTACTAGGGCAGAACTAGCTGTAGTAGTCTAGTTGCTTCGCTGAGGGAGGAGGACAATAAGCAGCGCCTCTAGAGGGAGGCAGGGGAGGAGGAGGAGAGCAGTAGGCTCTTCTCTAACTCCTCCTCCTTTTATAGAGAGGAGGAGAGATCCTCCCTAGATCTTTAAGTAAGGGTAGAGGGTTAGGGGGAAAAGAGAGAAGAAGCAAAAGTAGTTTAAGGGTAGCCTACTTGTTTTACTAGATACTTATAAAAAAAAAAATTTTTTTTATCTTGTTGTCTTGCAGTAAAGTTATATTTTCTTTTTTTTACTTTTAGGCGTTAATTTACTTTGCTAAAAACTTTAAAAGACTTAGACGTGTAAAGTTTTTTTTATAAAAGGCTTTAAGTTTATAAAGAGCCTTTATAAAGTTTAAAGCTAAATACTAAGTTAAGTTTAAGTTATGTCTAACTTAGCTAATATAGTATTTTAACTTTAAGCAATATACTTTGCTAGCAAGAATTTTATTAACTTTTTATTTTTTTACGCTTTAAATTAAAGTAAAGGCTAGCTTTAGAGCTTCTTATCTTAAAAGTAAGTTCTAAAAATTTTTATATAATAGTTTAGGTGTAAAAATATTATAAATTTAAAATTTCTTTAGTAACTTAAAATAGTATAAGTAGCTAACTTCTTTAAGAACTTTAAAAAAGCTTTTTTATTTAGCTAATAATTTTTAGCTTAGGCAATTAGTTGTAAAGTTTTTAATTTTTAGAAATACTTTATCTTCTATATTTTAATTAATTAGGCAGCAAAAATAATTTATTATAGTTTACATTTAATCTAAAGCTTGTTTTAAAAAAGTTTATACTGTTTTCTAGGCGTTATGTACTTAGGTAACTATAGCTAGCTCGTCTTTATAGTTTATCTTATTAGTTAAAGTAGGAATATTAGCTAGCTGCTTTTAGTCCTAGCTCTGTCTAGGATTAAATCTGTAAAAGATCTAATATAGAGACATGCCTAGAGTAGAATAAAGTAAAAAAATTTGTGCTCTATTAATTAGAGGCAGCAGTCTACTTTAGTTGTTTTAGTAGTAGGATATAAATAGCTAAAGCCTCTAGTTAATATATTTGTTTATAATTTCTGTTTAGCTATTAGTCTCTTTGTAGTAGGCTGTTAATAGCTTAACCTTAACGCTTAGGATCTAACAAAACTTAAACTATAAATTAAATATAAATTAAGGTCCTTAGTTAGAAATTTTAGTATTAAGTGTGTAGCTAAATTAGTACACTTATTAAATAAATAATTTAGCCATACCTTTTATAAATAATTATTTTGTAAAAAAGAATAAAGATAGCCTGTTTAGATAAACAATTAATTACAACTATAATTTAATTATAACTAGTTTTATTTAAAGAGATTTCTTTAAAGTTAATACATAAGTATTATATTAAATAATAAAAGATTAGTAGAAAGTAAATTCTTTTAGAGATTTAGGTCTGTCTTAGATGTACCTTATAATAGTTAATACAGTTCTGCATATACCTTTTATAGGTAGTTTCTATACCTTTCTAGTAATATTTTAAGGCAATTAGCTAATAAGTTTTAGTAGCGCTAAAGTAAGCTAAAAAACCTAGTTGTATACCTCTTAAATTATCTATATATAAAGTATAGAGTTAGGTAGTACGCAAAGTTAGTTTAAGTATAAAAGTAATTTTTAATTTAGTACTTATTTAGTAATAAGTTATACTTTTTTTTAAATATAGTATAGTTTGTTTACAAAATAAATTTTATTAATTTTAGCAAATTTAAAGTTATAAGCTTTAAAGTAGCTTTTACTACGCGCAAAGATAAATTCTAAGCGTAAAGTTAGATAATATAAGTAAGAGTAAGGTTAGAGTTAATTTAGTTGTTAAGTTAGTGCGGTCTAAGTAAGACCTATAAATAATTATTAGTTTTAGTAGACTTTAGGTTTTCTACATCCTGCTCGCGTCGCAAAAAGATATCTATATAAGTATTATCCTTCCTAGGTGTGTATTAGATGTAGAAAGAAAATAGGGCAAGTTTCTTAGCCTAGCATACCTGCCTAGCGTTTAAGACCTTTGTAGTTATAAAGTAGTTAAGTAAATAATAGTCTAAATATACGTTAATTCTAAAGTAGGCTAATGCTAGTTTAGCTTACTACTTGCTTAACGCTATAATAATAGTAAAAAGTTTCTTATTGTAAATCTTTTAATTTAGCTTAGACTTAAACAAGACCTTACTAAAGAATGCTACTAGACTTTATTTGTTATTTAGTTGTTTCTAAGAAAGTACGCTTGCTATAACACTATAAAATACGTTAGTCTCTACTTTAGTATTATATTTAGTGTAATAGTAGTATAAAGTAGAAACTTCTAGTAGTATAGCTTATAACCTTCTAAAAGCCTTTTTACAATCTAAATCTTATATAAATGCCTTTAAAGGACTTTAAAGTATAAAAAGTAGTTTTACAACTTATAAGTATTCTAGTACAAATTGCTAGTAAAACTTTATAAACTTAAAAAATAATCTTATACTTATAATAGTAGTAGGTTGTGCCTAATTATTAAGGGGTTCTACCTTGTTAGGATCTACCTCTAGCTCTTAGTTTGTTAAGATATAGCCTAGGTACCTTGTCCTTATAACATAGAATTTGCTCTTCTTAATATTAACTTAAAGGCCTACTTACTGTAATCTTTCTACTACCTTTTGTACGTAGAGAACATGTTCTACTTCTAATTTAGAGTAGATAATGATGTTGTCTAAGTAGACTATACAAAATTATTTAGATACTTAATTTATATTATTTATATAATATTAATAAGTAGCGTGGCTGTTGCATAATCTAAATAGTAACACTTTAGACTTATACATTCTATATTAAGTTTAAAAGGTAGTATACTTCTTAAAGTCTAGGTCTATCTTAATCTTGTTAAAAACCGCGCGTATATTTACCTTAGTAAAAAACTAAGCTCTATATGTGCAGGCTAACAGCTTATTAATACGCAAAATTAAATATAAGTTTTTTTAAGTAATTGCGTTAAGTTTGTAATAATTAATACAAATCTAAATATCTCTATTAGGCTTCTAAACATAGAAGATAGAGAAGGCGAAGGGGTAATTACACGAATTAATATATTCTTTTTTAAAGTTATTTATTATAAACGTCTTAGTAGCTTTAAGTTCTTTAGTGCTCTGCTTGTATAGAGGGCTAAACTAATTTAGTAGTAGTTTAGTAAGAACAATCTTATAGTTATATAGGCAATGTTTAAGTAGTTAGTCTATAGTAGTTTTACTAAACACGTTTTAGTATAAATTATAGATAGATAGAAGTTAGTCTTAAATTAGTTTAGCGTTATTAGAATTATTAGGTTTTATATAGTTTTTTCGCAAATAATTAATCTTGTAAATACTTATTATAAAAAACTTGTTTTCTTTTTATTTTATTAAATAGTAGAAGGCGTTAGCTAAAATAATAGCAATGCGGGGGTTAAAGTCTAATTGAATAGGATCTAGTTTAGGATTAGCGTTTTTAAAGATAAATTAAGCTTTTAAGAGCTAAAATACCTGTAGATTTTTTATATTAAACACGTTGTAGAGCTTTGCCTTTTGTAGTATTTATTTTTCTTCTAAAGCGCGTTTTTACGCTAGATATCCTTCTTAGCAACTTTATTGTTAGTATATTCCTTTAACTGCATAAGGATAGAGAGAGCAGGATTATATATAGTAGGATATTTTGCAGGCTATACAATTTAGTTCTAAACTGTGTCTAGCAATAAGTTAAATTGCTAGAGCTATTTAATCTTAATAATACAATCTTGCGTACCTAAATTTATAATAACAAAGAGATAGTTAAAGAATTTTCTACTATTAATTTAGATATAAAGATAAATATATTTATTTACTCTAGTTTAGATTTAGTTTTAGAATTCTTTTATAGAGACCTTGAAAAGTAGTCTTTAAATAAGAACTTAAAGTAATTAGAAAAGAGTGTAAGTAATAAGAGAATTGAAAAATAAGAAACTTTAAGCTTTAGTATCAATTAATAATTATAGCTAAGCACTATAACCCTTTAAACAAAGAACTATAGAAACTTAGAAATACTTTTTTTTAAATAAGTTTAATAAGTTAATATTAGTAAGATTATACTTGTGTAGGCCTAGGCTAGAGTGTTGTTCTAGGCGTCTTTGTTTCTTTCTTTTTCTTAGTCTAAGTAATATTCTATAGCTTTAGAGTATTCTTACTGTTTAATTTTAATTTTTTTTACTTAAAGGGTAGTATAATTGCTTGTAAAGTAACTAGGTTTCCTACACTTAAAACAAGTATTTAATAGAGGCTTATTATTAAAGGTAGAAGTCTTAGACAGAAATTTAGGCGTGCTTAAAGTAGCGCGAGTAGAGGTTAAAGTTAAGTTAGATAAGAAACTAGTGTAAGAAAGCTACGCGTTCTAATACTATTAAGGGCGAGGCTTTCTTAGTAGTGCTAAGGTAAATACTAGTTTACTATTTATATTTAGTCTAATAAGAAAATTACGTTTTTCTATGTTAAAAGTAGTAAAGTGTTAAACTATTTTATAAAATAAGTTATTTTATAAGTATTTAAATCCTAAATTTAGGGCGTGTAAGGTAGAGGTAATTTTCTTTTATAAGTAGAAAGACTACTCTAACTTAGAAACAGACTTTTTAATAGCAGTACTAATAAACTTTGCTTTAAAAGCTAAAAACGTTTCTTTTTTATTTATAACTAGGCAGTAGAAAGCTATATAGCTTTCTGCCTGTTTATTGCTAAATATAGAATATAATTTAAGTAGCGTAATTATTACTTCTACATTTTTAAACTGTTTTAAAGCTAAGTTAGCTAAGTACTATAGTTTAAAGTATTCTTTTATAATACTAGTAGTGTGTCCTTATATAAGAGCTATGTGAGCGCAATCTGTCTAGTAGTAGTTTAAGTTAATTTTTGATTAGTCTTCTATTAAAGCCTGCTATTAACAGAACGTAAAGTTAGTTTTATTATTAAGATTTTTAATAGTAGGCGTGCGCTTTAGAAGCTTATTGTATAGAGTCTTAGAGGTAACAGAAATATACTGTGTTAGTTAGCTTATTAGTATATCTGTTTTTGTTAGCAGTATTTTAGTAGTTAGTATAGCTATGTTTTTAAAAAGTATAACTTCCTGTGTTAATCGCGCGACTTGCGCATTTAAACAGTTAATTTTGTCTTTATAGGGTGTAACAAGATCTTTCTCTAAATTTACTTCTTCTTTTTTCTTTTTAACAACTAGTTACTTGCTAGTTGCTTTATTCTGCAGAGATTGTTGTTAACTCTAGCAGTAAGTTAATTTTTAGAAAGGATCTAAAGAGGGTCTAGGGTTGTTCTAGTAAGCTATTAGTAATTAATTCTAATGCTAATAAGTTGTTAGTAGTCTTTGTGTTTCTACCTTAGCACACTTTACGCAACTTTTTTAAAGTAATTTGCTATGTTGTTAAGGTTAAAAGTTCTAAACTTAAAAGCTTTAGTTTGTAGAAGATATAGAAGATCTAACTTAAGGTGTTATTAGACTTAATAGTGTAAAGCTTCTAGTTTGTATTTAGAGAGGCTTAGGCTTAGGTGTAGTTTAAACAAACAGCTATAATATTATTTTAAATACTATTACTAGCTAGGACAAGATTTTTAATATAATGTAACAGCGCAGGCAAGACTTATAGATTAGTACTAGCAGAGGGGATCACGGTTAGGCATATAGGAGTGCGTGGTAATCTACAAGAGAGCCTTAATTTCAATAAGACATTTATAGGCTTTATATAAAAGGATATTAAAAATTTATAGAGCAACTATAGGTCCTGGGCAGTCTTTATACTTGTAATCTAGGCTAGGACCAGAGTAGGTCCGATACAGATACGATCTGGAGCCATGTGAGGATAAGAGTGTTGTAACGTGTTCGTTACAATAAGTAGTATTAACGCATTAATTGTAAATTATAAAAATCTATTATAAATTAATTTTTATAATACCTACCTGCTAGGTTTGCAAGTAAACTAGAAAGACTAAGTAAGCTACAAGACTCTTAATTATATAGTTATAGCAGCTTTGCTTACTAAGCATAAACTAAATATAGAGAATGCTTAACTGCATCGCGACAGTCTACCTAAACTACCCAGGATTACAAAAGTCGTTACTTTAGTATCCTATAAGGGCCTTGTTTAAAAATGCCTATAAGAAAGACATTAATTAGTCAAGTAAGAATAAGACTTAGACTAAGAAATTAAAAAAAGAACTAAATAATTAACTAATACTTATAAAGTAAGTTTAAACTAATAAGTTCAATGAGGACAGCTTCTTTTTTAAATACAAAGCATAGATTATTGTAAAAAGTAATCTCTAGAAAAAGAACTTAATTAATTCAACATATGCTGCTACGTTAGCAGCTAGGTCCTTTAGAGCAGCAATAGCTATTGCCGCTAAAAATAATCTAGAGATTAAGTAATATAATGTTGTAGGAGCATTTCTTAATGCGTTAATTACAGTAGACAACTTAGTAATTTATAAAATGCTAGATAGCTTTAAGAAACCTAGAAAGTGTGTACAGCTTAACCGCGCACTTTATTAATTGTAAGACTCGCTACTATTATAGTATAAGGAGTTTTTAAAATTACTAAGGGAGATTAGACTAATCGCCTTACTAAAGAAGCCCTGCCTGTTCTTTGAATAAAAAAAAAGAATCCTAGTTTTATTTTATATAGATAATATCCTACTGCTCTTTGCAAAAGATTAAGAGCAGAGAATATAAATTTTTAGTTAAGAATTATATACAAGTATAAGATATAAAAACAAGAATTAGTTAGATAGTTTTTTAGTATCTAAGTAATTAGAAATTGTAAAAAGCAAATAATTACACTTGTGTAGAATACGTATATTAACAAAATTATAAAGAAGTTTAAGCTAGAAAATAGCAGCCTTCTAAAGACTTTACTGCTGTTAAAAGAGCTAATTAAGAACACTAGCAAAGTAACTAAGCAAGAGATTAAGGCCTACTAAAAAAAAGTCAAATTAGTGCTATATATAGCTATTATACATTAACTAGATGTTGCTTACTTAATCTTACAGCTCTTACACTTCCTTACAAACCTTAATAATTAGTATATAAAAGTTATTAAACAAGTAATTACAAACTTCTATTAAACAATATGTAATGCGATCTAATATAAGAACTACAATAGCCTAAACTTAACAATTATAGGCAATGTTTTCTTTGCAGATAGTTAGAAAACTCGTTAATTATCTTGTAAATATATAGCTATTCTCTATAGTAGTCTAATATTTTAGAAGGCGGCTTAGTAGACTACAGTAACTATGTTAACTACTAAGGCTAAGCTGCTCGCCCTTAAGTAAACTACTAAAGAGGCTATAGCCTTTAAACGTTTCTTTCGCGAACTGTCTCTTAATCTAAGAGAAGTCTAGACAGTCTAGTATAATAATTACTAAATAATTAGGCTTGTAGTTAGAAAGAACAAGCAGATTAGCACTTATTTATGACATGTAGATATACAAAACATGTAGCTGCAGCAAGAATATTCTAAAGGATTATTTTAAGTTAAGTACCTAGAAACATTAATTATGCTAGCTAATAGACTAACTAACTTGCTTACTTAACAATAGTTTAAAAAGTTTAAGCAGTTGCTTAACTTTTAGCAAGTTAAGCACTAAATTAAAAGTAATAATAATTGATAAGCAAAATATTTGTATTAAGTAATAATATTTATATATAAAGCTAAGTCTTCTCTTAATTGCTTATAAGAAGCAAGAGATTAAAAGCTAAAACTAACTAAGAAATTAAGACTAGAACTAAGAATAAGCTTACTAGTAAGTATTAAAATTATTATACTTACTAAACTTTATTAGCAAGTCTTGCTTAGCTTTTTAAGCCTTAGCAAGCTTAAGCGCGTTATTTACTATCCTAGCTTAGATAGCTAGGGTCTTTAGGCGAGCAGCATAAAAGCGCGAATCTAATCTACTACTCCTATACATAGAAGTATAAGATAATTGTTAGCTTACTTTAGTATACTTATGCCTATATAATTAAGTTCTATAGCGATTAGGACGACAATTAAGAACGCGACGATATAGAGTAAAAGGAGATAGCATTTTACGAGCATGCTGTTCTTAAATCTTTAATTAACGCAGAGGATGCTGCTATTGCTGCTAAAGCTATTAATGCTATAGCTGTTGTAAATTATAAGCAGGCTGTTAAGCAGGCTGCAATGCAGGTTAACTAGAATTATATGCAGTATTATAAAGCTTATATCTTTAATTAAAAGCGCTTACTAGAGCAGGAGCAGGAGCAGGCAGCAGGAGCTAAGCGGCAAAACTACAAGATAATATTTCTCAAGCGCAGCAATCTTTAACTAGAGGCTTCTACGCAGAAAGCTTTCTAGTAGACATAACACTACTATTAATCTCTTCTCAGCAAGCAATAATGTTGCTAAGCAGCTTATGCTTGTTAACCTAGTACCTATTATTGTTTTATCCCTAAAAATTAGTTAGCAGCCTAAGTAAGAAGCTTAAATAAATAAAGAATTACCTTTTAATCTTTGTATATAGCTATAAGATAAGTAGTAAAGATTGTTGTTAATAGTATAGCATGTGTAAGACAAGCATTTATTACAGCAGGTGCTACCCTAACTACTAGTTTAAACTTAATTAAAGCGGCACTTAGCATATAAACTATCAAGCAACCTCTTTATGCAGCGCTTACCCGGAGGAACGCAAAAACATAATAAATTAGTAGCAATCTTCAAAAAACTTATAGGCGCCTTCCTTTAAGGAGAGGAAAGCGCGTTGCGCCTTATAGATAGCTTAATAAGTGTATGTAGGCTATTGCTATTATTGTATTACTATTCTCTAGACGTTGCTTAAGTAGTAATCTACTTTAACTTTTAAATAAGCTCTTAAACAGTCTTGCCTTTACGCTAGCTTAATCACTTAGTTAGGCTCTTAGTTTAAATAAAATTTAAATAAAGGCTTAACAGCAGATTTAATTTAATAGGCGAGTTAATTAGTCTCCAAGCTAAGCTACTAGAAGTCTTAAGGTGCGCGTACAAATTAAAGGGCAAACGCAATAAGCTTTTATTATCTTAAAAATTAGCTGCTTGCTAAATCTAATTATTAAACAGGCTTTAACGCGCGCGCAGTGCTTATGCTTAGCACTATTCTTACATTGCTAGCGCAGGCTTTTTAAGTAACGCTTACGCTTATTGCTGTTAAAGGCAAACTACACTAGAAAGATTAGCAGCTAATTAGTAAGGGAACTGTAAGGCAACAAGGCTTACTATGCTAATAGTAATAGGGGTGCGCTAAAGATTAAGAAGACTTAGTAATTGATATTGTAGTAAGGCTAAGGGTTTTTAGAGAGGCAGTAGACGCAATTAGTATTTATATCAATTGCGCACAGACTAATTACGCAATTTTTAAGATCTATCCAATATTTTAATATTATAATAAGACTAAACTGCTTGCTTAATTAAAACAACATTACAATATCACGACAGAGATAAAACATCAGCCAGTAGGATTAAGATTATAAGAAGACCTCTTAATTAATAATGTTAATCTAGTAAGGATTAACTCCTTGCTTACAGCTTAGATTAAAGGATTCTTACTAACCTAGGGGGTATGTTGGAGTATTAACATGCGGATTACCCTGTTAATCGAGTGATCCTAGTAAGCTATTCACGTGACGGCCCCGCTAGAGTCTATATAAACGGGCTAGATCGTCTCATGTCTCTCTAGGATTTATTAGACACTTTGTTGTAGCACTTAGTTGATTGAATACACTTACTTCCCACTTAGGTGATCAAGCAATTGCTCCTTCTTAGCTCCCACACCTTAGTTAGCGTACAGGCCTTAAAATACTTAATAAAGTTAAACGTTCATGTTCTTAGGTGTGCAAGTTTCTAATATTCATAGTTGTTCTTCTAACTTAAGCTTAAAAAGGAATTTGTCTATTTTAAAAGCCTTAGCTATAAGTTTATGTATTAAACTTGTTAAGGGTAGCTCTATTTCATATAAGTTCTATACATATAGTTAGTTTAAGACCTTATTTGTACCTCTTTATTAAAGTGTTGTTGTCCTATCTATTAACAATCTAGTAGTACTAAAACTTTGTTGTATAATCAGCTATACAGCACGTTTATTACAACTTTTAGATTTTTCTTTTCTACTACTATAAATTCCTTAAATAGTAAGAATACCTTTCTTATTTTGATTTTTGAGTTATTTTAGTCTTTGATAAATGCCTTATTAGCATTATTTTTAACAATAATGTCTAATGTAGTTCACAAGCGAATGGCTCACCTAAGCGAATAGCTCACGCCCCACCGTCGCGTCGACGTCGACACTACAACGCGTTATGTCTTAACAACGCAACTATCTATCAACTTATTGTAAATTAGATCTTTAGCTTACTCTTTTTAACGTCTAATCGCAACGTGTTTAAAGCTAAAGACGTGTTGCCTTTATCTACAACGTGCCTTAAAGAATTTATCTTACTAACGTGCTAGAAAGCGCTCCCAACGCGATATCAAACTGAATTTAAAGCGCCTACATAAGCTAGAAGAGGAGGCTATAATTAAGCGTATTCTTAAAGAGTGTTCACAAGGATTTGCGCCTATAAAAGTTAGTGTTTAAGTAATAGCTAATAAACTATTGCAAGAGTAGTAGAGCAACTTTGTTAGTAAAAAGTAAGTTAATAACTTTGTTAAGCGAACGCTTAAGCTCTGTACGCGCTAGAGCTATTTTTATTAGTAATAGCAAGCACTAGCAAGCTGCCTGCAAGGACCTAGTAGCCATTCAGCGCTAGTTTAATCTAGTTAAGGCAATAAAAAAGAAGTAAGGTATTATAGACAATAGTTTCTACAACTTTAATAGGATACGCTTTATAATATGTAAGATTCAATTCTAGTTAGTTATTAAGGGCTTAAAAGGATATGTTAAAGTTAAGCAGGTTTAGCTAAGCAATTATAAGTAGATTACTGTAATCTAAAGCGTAAGCGCGTTAAGTTACTAAGTACCCCCTTTTATTATCTTTGTAGGTAAGGTGCTAATGAACGTCTGGTTTAAGAATTTACTTGCTAACTAGATTCTTAAAGTTAGTTTTAATAGCTAGATAGATAATTAGCTTACTCTTGCTTAGTAAGAGCACTTTAATACCTATATAAAGGGCTTTACTATTAGTAAGTACTAACTACTTATTCTTAATAGCTATAAAAGCTATAGCTCTATCTAGTTTTAAAATCTTTGTAAAGAGAAGAATATTATTCTTCTCTACATGCCTGCGCACTTATCCTACTTGCTATAGCTTCTTAATATAAGCTGTTTCGCGCTGTTAAAGCGTAGGTATAGCAACGTTGTTTTAGGCTTAGCATGTAACCGCACCTACTATATTAGTAAAAAAGCCTTCCTACTAGCCTTTAAAACTACTTTTAGGCAGTTTATTTTAAAAAGAATATTCTAGCTAGCTTTAAAGGCGCTAGTCTAGTCCTATTTAACTTACAGGCTGTGCTATTAAAGCTTAAAATAGTTTTAGAGACGCTAGTACAATTACTACAATAGGTAGCTACTTAGGAGTTATAAATACTACGCAACACGCGTAAAGTTAAAGCTTAAATTATCTTTATTTATTAGAGCGTAAGAAAACGTTGTAAGTCTTCTACTAATTTCCTTACTAATTAGATCGCGCAGTTAAGTAAGGGCGCTTAGCAAATAGTATATAAAATAACACTTATAATAAAGGAAGTAACTAGCCTTTAAGAAGCTCTAGATAAATTATATAAGTATAAGGGCTGTAAGTAGTAATATGTATAGATAAAAGAGACTGTTAGTGTAGGTAAGGTACAAGAAGTATTAGCTAAATAGGCGGGTAGTAGTCGTGGTAATAGTAAGAGCGCGTTAAAGAGAGTGCAAGAGAAGAGGCGGTGCAGGCGTTGCAAGCAGACTAAACATAACGCCTATATTTGTGCGGTTAGAATTAATAGTGCTAGTAATAGTAATAGATCTAAAGAGTAAACTAGCTTTTTACAATTTTTAATATATTATAATTAAGAGCTGTGATAATATTGCGAAATCGCCGCGCTAGTAGGGCGTGAGCTATTTATTTGGGTGAGCTATTCGCTTGTGAACCACGTTAAGTATTGGCGCAAAATAGAGTTAGCCTATTTTTTAGCAGCTTTTTGTAGAAATGTAAAGGCTTATATAACTACATTACTGTTGTTGATCTTTGTTCCTTTAATGTAGAAGTATCTATAAACTTAGAGTAGCTATGCTTTAAGCTTATTATAGTTACTATTGTAGGTGTTAGGCTGGTTAGCACGCGTAGTTGTTACTGTAGTTTAGGAGTTAGCAGGGGTGTCTATTGCAGTATTAATTATCTTAAGGGTGTTTTAAGTGTAAGGATTATCCTGAGAGGATCTAAGAGTTAGTTCTTAGAGAATAAGTAAATGCAATAGACAGGAGTTAGTGTTATAGTATAATTAGTAGATTAATGTAATATTATAAGAGGTTAAGAATAAAATATGATTTTTAGATTGAATACTAGAGTCTTGTACAAAGTAAACACAATAAGCTATAAAGGCACATTGCCTATTACTCTATACTAGGCGATAGTCCTAATAGGCGTGATCGCTTTTAGCGATAGTTGTAATAGTTGTAATTGCTCCTAGCAATAGTTGTAATAGTTGTAATCGCTTCCAGCAATAGTGTGCGTGACCTCCTATTAATAGTCCTTAGCGTAGTAATAAGTCACGTGACTACCTGCTGCGGTGGCCTTGCAGGTTAGCCGTCTAGTTCCTGGTTAGTCGGTCGTGGTAGTTTTCTGTGAGACTTGGGTTCGTAACTAGATCGTAACAGGGTAATACTCTACTGCACACTAGGTTAGTGCTCAACCACCTAATCTTAAGGTATATAACCTCTTCTGTGTGTCGCGGAAAGAGGGGGGGGGGATTATCTGTTTACTCCACAACGCTACCCTGGTACTGTATTATTAAATAGGCGTCTCCTTCTACCAATAGTCTTTTAAACTTAACCTATAGTAAGATTATTATCTTACTAATTCTATTCTTGTATACTCTAATTACCTGTAGTACTCTGCCTTTGTAGAAGTATGTCTTTACATACTCTAACACCCGTACAAATAGCGAAGCCTATAAGGACATACTCTACTACTTAGTGCACAAAGGAACTATTGCACAAGCATTACAAGAACAACACAACAATCCCACGTAAGCGTAGAATCTAGAAAAATACTAAAGAAGCTAGAAATACTTAGAATTATTACTAAATATACTTGTAAAGAGTTAGCACTACCTTTTACTATAGACTACTCTAAGGACTATACTACCTAAGTTAGCACTAACAACAAGAAAAACGAAAATTAAAAATAACTAATAATATAAACATACATTAATAAATCATAAATGAAATTCTATCTAGCAAAATAAAGGCGGCAAACTATTTAGCAAAATTAATATACTCTTATATCTGTTTAAACTTTAATTCAAAGTCTACTTAGCAGAATGGAGGTAGTAAGCCTATCAAGCAAAAATTAAGACAGGTTATACATGCGTAAAAATAAGGAGCTAAGGTTTTATTTAGCAAGATATAAGGATAAAACGAAAAGCTTACAACTAAATGTATTACAAACGCTAATTTAAGGTATTAATTTAGCGAAATAGAGTTATGAATGTTAATTAAGATAGCATATATGTAAGTTAGAGCCTACTTAGCAAAATAGAAAGTACTAAAAAGGTATAAATTTATACAACTAACGTGGTTCACAAGTGAGCTGATCACCTAAGTAAGCTGATCACGCCCCACTAGCGCGTCGACGTCAACACTACAACGCGTTATGTCTTAACAACGCAATTATTAATTAACTTATCCTAAATTAGATCTGTAACTTGCTCTTTTTAATGTTCTATTGCAACGTATTTAAAGCTAAAGACGTGCTGCCTTTATCTATAACGTGCCTTAAAGTACCCTATTTACCTAACGTGCTAGAACACGCTCTTAACGCAACTGCAAACTAAAAGTAAAGCGCCTTAATAAGCTTTAAAAAAAAGCTATACTTAAGCGTATTCTTAAAGAGTCTGCGCAAGAATTTGCGCTTACAAAAGCAAATATTTAAGTAATAGCTAATAAACTATTGCAGGAGCGTATAAGCAACTTTATTAGTAAAAACTAAGTTAATAACTTTGTTAAGTAAATTCTAAAGCTCTATACACGCTAGAGCTATTTTTATAATTACTAGCAAGCTACCTGCAAGGACCTAGTAATTATCTAGCGCTAGTTTAATCTAGATAAGAGGATAAAGGAGAAGTGGGGTATTATAGACAATAATATTTACAAGTTTAATAAAATAGGCTTTATACTAGGTAATATTTTATTAAATTTAATTATTACACGCTTAGAGGAATAAAAAAAAAAAAGTAGATACAGCTAGGTAACTATAAGTAAGTTACTGTAATCTAAGGCGTAGGCGTGTTAGGTTACTAGACACTACCTTTTGTTATTTTTATAGGCAAAGTGCTAATTAACGTCTAGTTTAAGAATCTACTTACTAACTAGATCCTTAAAGTTAGTCTTAATAGCTAGATAAATAATTAGCTTACTTTTACCTAGTTAGAGCACTTTAATACTTATATAAAGAGCTGTACTGTTAGTAAGTATTAACTTCTTATTTTTTATAGATATAAAAGCTACTGCTCTATTAAATTGTAAAATTTTTATAAAAAGAAGAATTTTATTCTTTTTTATATGCCTGCGCACTCGTCTTACTTATTATAGCTCTTTAATATTGCCTACTTTTTACTATTAAAGAGCAAGTATAAAAATGCTATTTTAAGCTTAGCACGCAACTGCACTAACTATATTAGTAAAAAAGCTTTTCTACTAGTTTTTAAAACTACTTTTAAGCAGTTTATTATAAAAGAGAATATTCTAGCTAGTGTTAGAGGCGCTAGTCTAGTCCTATATAACCTATAGGCTGTGCTATTAAAGCTTAATATAGTAGTGTAGACACTACATTAATTACTACAACAGGTAGCTACTTAGAAGGCGTAGACACTACGCAACGCGCGCAAAGTTAAAGCTTAAATTAGTCTTATTAAATAAACTATAAGAAAGCGCTATAAGTCTTCTGCTAAATTACTTACTAAGCAGATTACGCAGCTAAATAAGAGGGCTTAGCAAATAGCACATAAGATAGTGCTTTTAAAGAAAAAATTATAATTTTTTAAAAAGCTCTTAACAAATTAAATAAGTGTAAGAGCTGTAAGCAGTAATACGTATAAACAAAAAAGACTCTTACTATAGGCAAAGTATAAGAGGTATTAGCTAAACAGGCAGGTAGCAGTTGTGGTAATAGTAAGAGTGTATTAAAGAGGGTGCAAGGAGAAAGGCGGTGTAGGCGTTGCAAGTAGACTAGACATAACGCCCGTACCTATACGGTTATAATTAATAGTGCAAGTAATAGTAATAGATTTAAGAAGTAAATTAGCTAATTATAATTTTTAATTTACTATAATTAATAGCTGTAATAATGCTGCGAAGTCGCCGCGCTGGTAGGGCGTGACTAGCTTACTTAGGTAATTAGCTTACTTGTGAACCACGTTACTCTTGTGAAGATCGTCCGTAGATAATCTGTGTTGATTCTCTTGGAATGAGTAAGTGCGATAGACGAGGGTTGTACTAGCACGATTGGTAGATCGATGTAATAGTACAGGGTTGTGTTAGCACGTTTAGTAGAACAATATAATAATACAGAGGGGTTAAGAATTAAGTAATTTTTAAATTGTACTTAAAGTTGAACACACTAAGCTATAAGGGCTTAATGCCTATTACTATATACTAAGAGAGTATTATACTGTCCTATAGAATCTTATGCTATTTTACAGAATTTTATGCTGTCTTATGCGTAGAACATTATAGGATTTTGTAGTACATTATAGGACGCATATAACTTGTCTTTTAAAGGATTTCTGCTAACGCCTGTAGGATTACGTGCCTAGTGCAGAGTAGTATTATTTATTAGTACATAAAGGCTTATCCTTTATTTAAGTAGTCTAAAATCTTTTTTTACTTCTATTATTTATACATAGTCTATACCTTCTCTTTTCTTAAGTTTATATCACTTTCCTCTCTTTCTATGTTCTTGTCTTTTATAAACTAGCTTAATAGTTACCTACAGTACTGCTTATTATTACGCACTTAGTAATTGCATAAACAGTATTAGTTAACTTACTATAGATGCCTTAAATATTATATTAAAAAGAGTTTACTGTATTTAATGTCTTTATTAAAAAAGGCGTGTAGAAATTATAATAAAATTAAGTTAAAAAGTGTGTTTTCGCAGAAGTGCTGTTACTAGATTATTTATAGTTAAACTAAAAGTTAGCCTAATTAAAGCAGCAGAAGTCTAAAGCTAATATAGTAAAGTTAGTTACGCTTAAGGCGTTGCTAGTAGCACGTATAAAGAAAGATTATCTTTAAAAATAGTATAAAGTATTAGCGCGTTATAAGCAGTAGTTAATAAATAAGTTAAGGAAATTTATTAAGATTAAAGCTTTAAAAGCTGTAGAGGATATTAACTGTAAAGTTAGTATTCTAGAAAGTAGCTTAATGCCTAGCACGCTGTTGTTAGATTAGAGCGCGTTCTCTTTTACCTATTTAGAAGGTAACCTTACTTTTAACAACTTTCTAAGTAAGTTACATAGTACTATACAAGTAGTTAGTAACAATTAATAAAGTTTATACTTAGTTTTTATGTGTTATTGCTATTTAAGTATCTTAATTATTAAACTAAGTATTTTTTACTATTATCTTGTGCTTAATATATAAGAATCTTCTTAACTTTAAAGACATTGTCTTTTTTTATTTTAAAGTAGAAAGTTCTTTGTAATAGTATTTCTAGGTTTACTAGTTCTAACATATTAATATAAATCTTAAGTAGATTTTTATATTAAGTAGAAGGTTAAGTGTATACGTAACTAGTCCCTTCTAGTCTAGAATTAAAAATAGTCTAACTATAACATTATAAAGTTCTTTATTAGGTTATTTAGTGCGTAGATTTATTCTAAGCAAATATACTTTATTTCTCTTTTTTAGCTAAAGTGCTATTTTTGTTTTTAGTTAACATATAAAATGCTTTAGCGTTAAGCCTTCTTAAGTAATATTTTAAGTAATTTATCTACTATCTTTAGCTTATTAGCTATAGCAATAGCTACTTCTGTTTTTTAGCTTAGAAATGTTTGTGTAAAGAGATTTAAGTGTCTTTTATAGTTTACGTAAAATAGTATTTATTCTATAAATTTTAAAATCTTGTTATTGTATACTATTTGTAGTATAAGTAGTAGTAATACCTAATTGTTTTGCTATTAATTAACATATATTTTAAGATAAGCTTTTATTATATAATTTATTTGTTTATTTTATTTGTTTGTTTGTAGATAGTACGCTGTAGATAGCCTTTGTTTTATTTTAATTGCAGCTAATAATATTGTCTAAAAGTTAGAAGTAAAGAGCTTATCTCTATTACTAATAACTAACTTTTGTATGCTATAGTATCTAATAATTAAATTATTAATAATATGTGCTAGCTGTACTGCTGTAAAAAAAATTCTTAATATAATATACTCTACTTGTTTTGTAAATTAATTAATTACTAAAAGAATTCCGTTATAAAATACTTTAGTAATAAGGTTTATTAGGACTAGTAGTCCTATAACAAAGTCTATAAAGATGTCTAACTATAGTGCGTTAAGTAGCTTTCTTACTTGCATTTCTTTATATAGTGCGTAGGTACTGTGCTTGTTCTTCTAATAGTTTGCGCACTTAAAAATAAAAAAGTATCTTTGTTTTTTATTTTTAGAAACTTATAATTTCTTTAAATAAGTTTTATAGTTTAAGTAATACTAAAGTAACTATTTATAAAGTTGTTATAGTATTATTTAATAATTACTTCTTATTATTATTTTAATATGTTGTGTATTATTTGTAAGATTGCGTTTAGCGTTTTTGCTAGTTCTAATAATCTATCTTTATAAATCTTAAGTATTATAGTATTAATAATTTCTTTAGTTTCTATAATATTATGTTGTTAGCTAAAAGCGTCTGCTCTACTGTTATCTTTTCTTAGTGTATATATAATTTTAAACTTATATTATCTAAGTAATTCTGATTATTTTACTTATTATTAGTTAAGTACTTTAGTAGTTGTAGAGTTAACTAAGTTCTTATAATTTATAAATATTATAAGTTTTAAGCAGCTTTCTGCGTATACTCTCTGATACTATAAGTATACAACAATAGCTAATAGCTATTTATTATAGACGTTATATTGTTCTTCTAGTTCTAAAAATTTTTATAAATAGTACGCAATAGAGTGTTATTTACCTTTATATAGCTAACTAGCGCAGCCTCTTAGTGCAAGGTCTAATGCATTAGTTTTAAAGTGTAATAGTTGTCCTACTAAAAATATGCAGAAGCATAGAAGTTTTAGGCTTCCTTTTTTAAGCGTCTAGAAGGCGTTTTTTACTTTTTTACTTTATTTAAAAAGTATTTTCTTTCTTGTAAGTCTTATTTATAGAATAGCAATCTTAAAGTGGTTTTTAATAAACTATTAGTTAAAGTTTAGAAATTCTAAAAACAATTATAGTTTTTTTACTATTATTAGTTATAGCTATTTCTTAACTACTTATATTCTTTCTTGACTTATTTGTACTTCTTATACTTTTATGATATATTCAAGAAAAGCAACTTTATCTTTATGGAATTTGCATTTCTCTAGTTTAAGTTAAAGGTTAAACTAGTCTAGGCAGTTTAGTACTATACAGACGTGTTTTATATTATCCCTTAAGTTCTTAAAGTAGATAAAAATATTATTTAAGTGTACTATAATAAAAATGTTAAAATATACTCTTAACACGTTAATAATAAGTTCTTAAAATGTTGCTAGGGCGTTTGTAGGCCTAAACAGTATAATAGTATATTTATAATATTTATATTGTGTTTAGAACACTATCTTCTATTCTTCACCTTTCTTTATCTTAATAAGGTAGTATTTATTTTAAAGGTCTAATGCTGTAAAGACTTTAGCGTAAAATAAATGATTCTAAAGCTTTATACTATTAAGTAATAAGTATTAATTCTTTATTGTAATATTATTAAGGTTCTAGTAGTTAACGCATATTTTTAGTAGCCTATTTTTCTTTAGTATAAAAAGTATAAGAAATCCTGCTAGTAATATTAAAGGTCTAATATATTCTTTTTTTAAATTTACATTCAGCCTAGTCTATAGTTTCTTAAGTTCTATTTTTAATATTTAATAAATTAGCTTAAAAGGTAAAATCTTCTCTTCTTCTTGGATAATCTTATAGTCCTAAAGTTAGTGTCTTAGTAAGGCTTTGCTATGTACTACTTTTATAAAAAGGTACTAAAATTCTTTATACTTTTTTAAAATATTTAAAGTTACGCGTTGCTTTAAAACTTTAACATTATAACTTAAAAGTGCCCTACTAGTATCTATTAAGTCAAACCCTTAAGTCGTAAGGCTATTTTTAGTTAAAGTTTACTATCCTTTAGCAATATTTTAAATCTTCCTTTTATCTACTGTTACAGTTATGAAATACGTAGGCTAGCTTATAGTTGCGTCTAGTCTATAGTACTTTAATAAGAAGTTTTTTAACTTTTAGTTAATTCGCGGATTATGTTTTTATACTTAAGGAATTCCTAATATAATGTTGTAAGTAGCTAATTTAAAGACGTCTAGGTTGAACTTTTTTTTATGTTCCTATATAGTAAGTGTTATATTATTAACCTTATGTGTAACAGTTGTTTCGCCTAGTATAGGCAAACTATTAGCTATATATAGTAGGTAAAGTTTTATTTTTTTAGTGTTTGTAGACCTGCTACTTATACTACTTAAGAGAAAACAAAGTTAGCTTAGAAGCTAGAATCTACTAACACTATTATTTAATGTCTGTCAAGCTTTGCTAGTAGCTTAAAGAGGCTTAGGGGATTTATTACATTAATCTCTTTAGCAGTTTTAGATCTCCTGTATTCGTGGCGATGCGGAGGTGCGAAGGTTTTGGTGTTCTGATTAGTCAGACCCATCTGTCAGCATTTTTACCAGCCTAGTTTTAGGTGTTTTAGGCGTTTGTCTAAAACAGACTATATACTAAATCTATAAAACTTCTTAGTAACTATATATAATTCACATTTCATATTAAGGTACGTGTGCTGTAAAGGCTAGTTATAATTTTATATACAGGTTCTATCTGTTAAACGAGGTAGGTCTACACTTATCTAGTCTTAATCCGTGTTAGGGCGAGGCTGTTGTATAGGGTAGTCCGTGAGGTATTGTAGGAGTAATTTCAAGTGGAAAAGAGTTATTAATATTAACTAAAGGTAAATAATACTAATTTTATAAAAGATAGAATAACTAGTTAACAATCTGTGTAAGAGATGAACTATTTAAGTTAACTACAACAAGTGTAATAATAAGATTTAACACATTTTTATACCTATTGCCTTTGTCTTAATATCTGTGTCCTCTCCCTAATCTCTAGCATCTAGAGATTCCTTAGATGTTCTGACATCCTCTAATGTCCTAGCATCTGCCCTCTTAGCAAGATGTTTAATCTTAGCGAGATACTAATTACGTAATCTTTACGCCCCGCGCGGATTGTTACTTTCTAGCGTGTATGTAGTTAACCCTTAACCTACCTTCTACGTTAAAGAGAGAATCCTTCCTATTACTTATAACATTATTTCCCAATTTAGGTGTATTATTCTAATACTCTAGATTATTGTTTTCCTGTGCCGCGTGTTAAATTGCTAGCTATATATAAGGTTTTAGTATGCCTATTGTGTTATACGCTTGTTTTCTTCTACGTCTTTCTAACTATGCCTAAAGTTTAGAAATTCTATAGTCCCTATCTCTATTTCTTAACTGATTAGAAATAAGCTTGTGTAGCTTGTGTTGTGCAGGAAGGCCTAGAGATATATTTCTAGTATAAGTAGTGTAAAGAGAAGAAACTTTGTTACTTTGTAAAAATAACTTTTAGTTATTATACTAGGTATATTTTTATGAGTGCTAATTGTAGCTTGTTTGTTCCTCAGAAGAAGTAGAAAGAAGTTTAGTTAAAGTGTAAGCGCAAGAAGCTAGAAGTTACATAAGCTAAAAAGTATTAAGCTCTAGCTACTACTAAAGCTTTTTGTTTACGTTGCGAGCTTTTAAAAGTAAATAGTTAAGAGTATTCTTTTACTTGTTGCAATCTTATAATCTTTGCTGTCTAGAATTGCGCGAAAGAGCAAGCCAAGGGGAATTCTGCCCTTAGTATAAACTTTCTAGCAACTAAACTATTGCTACCTAAATTGTTAACTAACTTAGGCTAGTTACAGGCTAACACTTTTTTTAATTCTTCTTTTAATTACTTTCCTTTTTTTAAAGAACCTAGTTCTCTTTTCTCTAAGTGTCTCTAATAGTACTTATGTACCTGGAACTTGCAGTTTGTTTAAATTTTCCTTTAGTTCTTAAGTATTCTAGCTTTCTAGCTATCTTTGCTACTCAACTAAGTATTTCTACTAACAACTAATTTTCTGTAGGTCTTTAATCTCTTTAACTTTATACTTATTGTCTTTGATTATCGCTCGGTGGTCTGAGCTTTCCTCCCAGAACTCATCCACCCACCGTGCGAATCTCGTTGACTACACACAATCTTTTTTTTTGACTTTTGCGACTGATTCGTAGAGGGTAGCTGCTTTTCACTTTTTTGGAAACCCCATTTTGACTACAACAACAATCACCACCTTTGACAACTTAAAAATAAATACTTATTGTCTTTAAGCTCTATATTAGTAGCTAGCTTAGTATCTAGAGGTGCTCTTTCTAAGAGTTTTTTGTAAAAGACAAGGTAAACACGCATGCTTAGTAGTAATTAAAGTTTATAGAGTATATTGCCTATTTCTTTTAAGATTTTAAGTAGTCCTACTTAAAAGTTATTTAGATTTCTACTTAGTTACTTAGTTTTTAAGTTCTGTTGTAACAAAAAAACTTTATTCTTTTTTTTAAAAAGTAGTCTTTTCATTCTTTCCTTTTTAGTTGTTTTAGCTTTTATAAAGTTTCTATAAGCTATATTTTTACTTAATTCTTTATATAGCTCCTGTATTAAGTAGGCTTTGTTATCTGCGCCTACTAGAATACTCTTAATGTTTTTTAAATTTTAATAAGCAGCAAGCTTATATTTCTAGTTTGTGTAGTATAGCAAGTACCTTGTAGTTACTAACTTTATATTATTATAAACTAATTGTGCTGTTAGTAAGAGTTTAATTTAAGTGTCTTGCAGCTTATTAGTGTACATCTTTAGATACTGTTTTAGTGTCTAGTTTGTTTATTACATTTAGCTATCTGTCTTTAGGTAGAAACTAGTTAATAGCTTCTTTTTTATACCTCATTTTGCTAGGAATTTGTCCTAATATTTAGACGTAAACAGTTTGTTACAAGTAGTAATAAACTCTTTAAGTATTTTATGCTCTAACACTAGTGCCTTTGTAACTTTATACGCGCAGCCTTCTACTGTAATAGCCTTTTTTATAAGCATTACTTTGCTGCCTTAATTAATTAATCAATAATTACTAAGATATTAATGTAAAGCTAAGCTAATTCTAGTTCTAATAATTTTAAGAGCTTTACTATAAAGTTTATTATTATATTGCTTTATGGTTTTGTTAGTAGCTATAAAGGTTGTAGCAGGCTGTAGAGCTTATGTTTTTCTAGCTTATCTTAGTAACACGCTAAATAGTTACTTAATATATTCTGCACTTTTGCTTGTAAGCGTAGTATTGTAAACACCTTAGCTAGTTGCCTAACTATTTTTTTAATTACTATATGTCTGTATTTTAAGGACCTATGCAGTTTCTTAATAAGACTTAATTTTATATATAAAAATATATATGTTTAATTTCCTTAAACTATAACTGAGTACTCTTATTTGTTTTATAGTAGTTTATTAGAGCCGTTTTCCTTAAGCTTAAACTGCTAGTTAGCTGCTCTCTGCTACTACTGCTATTGTAGTGTTTCTACTTGCTTAGCCACCTTAGCTACTCTAGCTAGTTCCAGCTAGTTATAACATAGACTGCCGTCTAACATCTTTTTAAATATAGTATTATATAGTTTCTTATAACTTTCTTTGCGTAGGTTAGATGTTTTATTTAAGGCATCTGCTACTCTATTAAGTGTTCTAGCGTAGTAAGTTATCTTAAAGTTAAACTAAGCTAGTAGCCTAGCTTATTAAACTTATTATCAGTTAAGTTTCTTTGTTGTTATAAATTCTGCTAAGTTCTAGTAATTTGTAAAAACCTTAATCTAGTGTAGTAATCCTAATAAATAGACTTCCTACTGTTTAAAGGCATTAACTACTTTTAGTAGTTCTTTATTATAAATATTGTAATTAAGTTCTGCTCTAGAGAACTTTCTTAAATAGTAGAACACTAGTCTCCATTTCTTATCTAAGTACTGCTATAATAATACAGCTCTAAGTGCATAGTTTAATGCGTTAGTCTTAACTTGCGTCTCTTGTTTTAGGTTGTATATCTCTAATATAGGTGCTTTAAAAAATATTCGTTTAATTTAATTAAACGCTTTTTATTATTCTTTGTTTTGAAGTAAATTTTATTTCTATTTCTGTAATTTCCAAAAGGGGTGAGGGAGTTTTAAATAATCCTTAATAAACTTTTAGTAGTAGTTAGCAAATCTTAAAAAAGATTGCATGTCCTTAACTGTTTTAGGTGTTAGCTATTCTTGTACAGCTGTAATGTTTTTAAATTTATCTTTACTTTTTTTATAGATATTTTAAAGCCAAGAAATTTTGTCTTCTTAATATAGAATATGCACTTCTTTAGCTGCAGGTACAGGTCATAATTCTTAAGCTTTTTCAGCACTTTATTAACATGCTTAATATATTCTTTAAGCGTTTTACTAGACTATACTAGTACATCATAGATATTATTAAGCCTAGGAATTCTGTCTTCTTAATATAGAATTTGCACTTCTCTAGCTGCAGGTACAACTTATAATTCTTAAGCTTTTTAAGCACTTTCTTAACATCCTTAATATATTCTTTAAGCGTTCTACTAGAGTACACTAGTACATTATTCAAGTACGCTTTAACAAAGATTTTAAGGTATTTCTAGAGTGCGTTGTTAATAACTAATTAAAAAGTTACTAGTGCGTTTGTTAATCTAAAAGGAATGACTATATATTTAAATAGTCTATACTTTGTTTTTAACGCTGTTATCTACTGATAACCTTATTTAATTTTAATTTAGTGAAATCTTTTCTAAATGTTAAATTTTATAAACTACTTAGCTCCCTAGAGTTAATTTATAAGCTTTGTTATTAGTAGTAAGAGATATTAGTTCTTTTACGTTACGCTATTTAACTTTTTAAAGTTAACATATAGTTGCTACTTCTTGTTAAGCTTCTTTACAGATAAAATAGGTAAGGCTATTCAGCCTAATTTTAGTTATATAAATTCCTTTTTTAAATTTTTCTAGATGTAATCCCTTAGCTTAGTATCGTGCTTAGGCGATATTAGGTACATTAGTCCTAAGCTTAGCTTAGCTCTATTATCTACAATAATCTTATAATCCTAATCTTGATAGTCTGCTAGCTCTACAGCTTTGTTTTTTTTAAAGAGTTCCCTAAACTTGTTACTTTAATACTCTCTTAGTATTCTTAGTAGTAGGAGTCCTTTCTTTGTAGTTACAACTTACCTTATCTAAATAACTTCTATCTTCTAAGAGTCCTTTGCATAGATTCTTCTAACTTTATATAGTAAGATTTTATTAAATCTCCTATTCTAGGTTAAGCTTTAATTTGTTAGGCGTGTCTCTCTGCGTACTCTAGCAACTTTATACATAGGTTCTCTTTTTAGTATTATTTTTATTTGCTAGTTAATAGCGGGGTTATGTGCATCTAGCTAATTATAACTAATTAACATGTCTAGTTCTCTTAAATCTATTATATTAATATTTATCTAGCACTCTATGCCTGCTATTTGTAGCTTTGTTAATTTAGTCTCTAACTATAACATACTATCTCAATTTTGTATAGGTTTCTTGTTAGCTAGTACTATTAGGATTAGTTTTTTCTTAACTAAGTATAGTATGTTGTACTTTTTTACTACTTATAAAGAGATTATTATTTGTGCAGCCCTGCTGTCTACAAGCGCCTACATGTCCTAACTATATATAAATACAGTTGTAAGCAACTGCTTTACTTATCTATTAGTATCCTATACCTTCTTTAAGGTTGTTTTAAGTATGCTCTTACTAGTATAACCTTGTCTCTTGTAGTATTCTAGTTTTTTGCCTGCTTACTTTTCTTCTTTCTAGGAAAGTAGCCTGCACTATACTTAGTGCTATAGTGTATTAAGCAACTATTATTATAATAGAACCTCTAATAGAGGTTTTAGTAAGGTTTCTCTTACTTTAGAGCTTATCTTTTTAGCTTTAGCTTTTTTGCTTTGTAAATTAGGCAGTCTACTGCCTTATAAATATTTAATAATAAAGTAATATAGTAGTAGTTGTCTACTTACTGTGCTTTTTTAAATTCCTACTAATAGAAGTCGCATCCATCCTTGCATTGCGACTATAGAAGTTAGTAGTAGATCTCTACTTTCTTAAGTTTATAGAGGTAACACTTATCTACTAGGCACTTGTCTACCTATAAGTTTAGGTAGTAGCACTAGTCTTAGTCTGCTCTGCACTCCTCCTTATCTTTTTTATAGAACTTGCAATTAAGCTTGCAGTTGTACTAACACAACTTTTTATTCTTTTAGTACTTTCTACTTTTTTAGCTTCTTAGTCCTTAACCTTAGCTACTAGATTATTAAAGTAGAGTTGTTAGTGTATTACTTAATACTTAACTTTCTTAGCGTCCTTGCTATTAATTATAATTCTTTCTTAAATTGTATACTTGTTAGCGTAGTGCGTTGTTATTCTATATACTTAATACTAGTTGTTAGCTAATTGTTCTAGCACAACCTTATCTTTAACTTTTTAATCTATTAGCCTAAGTTTGCTTAAAGTAAGAACTTTATTGTTTAGTTTCTATTGTAGTACAATCTTGTAGCTGTCTATTAAGCGTGCCTTCTTATAGAGGTCTAAGTTGCTTAAGTTGTTATCTAGTTTTGTTTAAACTAGGTAGAGCATTCCTTGCCTAATTATTCTAATTTTAACAGCTGCCTATTTTACTAGTTCTTCCTTACAGTCTTAGGCAAAGTGTATAATTTTACTATATTAGAGACATGCCTAGTTATTATAACACTTCTAGTGTTCTTTCTTAGAGAGGCTATTCTACTTTCTTTTTTAAGTACTTCTATCTTTAGCCTTCTTTTGCACCTTACTAGTTATAATAGCGTTGCTATTTTTATTATACCTGCCGCGTTGCCTTCTTGTATTAGCTAGGCTAAGTTAAAAGTATTTCTTCTAATTATGTTGTTCCTAAAGCCTATTGTTAATGCATATAGCTAGCTTAACTAGCGCGTATAGTGTGTTAGGCTTATTATAGTGTACAAGGCTGTTCTTAATATTTTTTATTAGGCCTACTTTAAATACTATTTAAATTGCCTTATTAATTTAATTAATTTGTGCTTGTATTTACTTAAAATCCGCTGTATATACTAATACTAACGTAGTTTGCCTTAGGCTAGTAATCTTCTTCTTAGCCTAGTTCTTAGCGTCTACTTTCCTAAAAATATATTTTATTTCTTATTTAAACTCTGTTTTACTTATAAACAAAGCATGTGTCTCTGCCTTAACTTTTTTTATATTCTACGTCTAGTAGGTAGTTGTCTATATAAGGTTATATTTAGTTAAAGGCTTGATTTTTTATATATGTGCTTGCTATAAGGACTTTTTCTTAATTAGTAAGGACTTTATTATACTTATAGTATAGATTAGTGTAAGTAAAGAACATTTGCAGTTTCTCTTATTTTTCTCTATACTTCTTAGGTAGTGCTATTTTAAGTTTCTTTATAGCAATAGGCTGCTTATTTAAGGTAGCTATTAGCTAGCTTAAAAGCTAATTAATTATATTTATTCTTAAAGCTACTTGCTGTACTTAGACATAGGCCTGTTACTTAAGATTTTTAATTTTCTAGGCGCTAGAGTTGTCCTTAGTATTAGAGTTAGATACGTTAAGCATCTTGTTATTCTTTAACATTAGTTAACTTAGCGCAGAGGGTCCTAGACCTTAAGCTATATTATTTTAAGTAATTTTCTAGGATGCTATTATAAATTTTAATTAGGCAACCTATTAGTTAAATTATTTACTAAAATTCCTGGTGGTTAAAGTGTTACATAGAGTAGGTCTACACTTATCTAGTCTTAATCCGTGTTAGGGCGAGGTTAACATATAAAGAAGTCTGTAAGGTATTGTAGAACTAATTTTAAGTAGAAAAGAGTTATTAATGTTAACTACAGGTAAATAATACTAATTCTATAAAAGATAGAATAAATAGCCAACAATCTGTATAAGAGATAAACTATTTAAGTTAACTACAACAAGTGTAATAATAAGATTTAACACATTCTTATACCTATTGCCTTTGTTTTAACATCTGTGTCCTCTCCCTAATCCTTAGCATCTAGAGATTCCTCAGATGTTCTGACATTCTCTAATGTCCTAGCATCTGCCCTCTTGGCGAGATATCTAATCTTAGTAAGATGCTAATCACGTGATCCCTGCGCCCTGCGCGGATTATTACTTTCTGGCGTGTATGTGGTTGACCCTCAACCCACCTTCTACGTTAAGGAGAGAATCCTTCCTATTACTTGTAACACTATCCTTATAATCTTTCTACTGCGTTATATACATTTGTAGAATTTCTTCTAAATTATTATATTTATAAAAGTATAGGCTATATTGTTTATTTTATATATGTACTGCGCACCTGTCATTTGGGCAGTTATACTATAGGTATATACATCTAGGCATTCTTTTTAGTTTGTTAGGAAACTATCCTAATTTGTACTTTTTTAAATAGTAGATAGTGCAGCTATTATATATACATACTGTCTATAAGTACTTTGCGTGTTCTAGGTTACGCAGATCTATTTCATAGTATTTACTATTACAACTAACTTCTTATACCTAATACTTTTAGCGTGTTGCCTAAAGTTCTTAATAAATCTTTTTCTTTTTTAGTTTAAGAGCTAATGCGTAAGTTTATCTTATAATACTTTAGCATCCTTTACTTATTTTTATACAAAATTATTTATTTTATTTATATTAGCTATTAGAGTAATTCCTTTCTCCTACAGTTTCTTATATAGGTCTATAAAATACGTGTATTTCTTAAGTGTTCTACTATATGGTTTAGTAAACTTTTCTTTAGGTTATCAAAGTTGTCTTAGCAGGATATTAATCTTTTTTTATAAATTCTAGTTTGATAGAGGTGTTTACTTTCTATTTATTAGTATAAGAAGTTAATAGCTTTTCTAAAACTTAGCTATCTTGCTATACTTAGTTTAATCTTTTATAGTTGCTTTTTTATTTAAGTATTATTTTAAAGACGTGTTTTTAAAGTTTCCTCTATTGCAATTATAATTAAGCCCTCTAGCTCTTTAATAGTTGTCTTATCCTGTTTTTAGATCATAACAGTAAGTAAGGTAATAGCGTTCTATTTTTTTTAAATTGTTTTTAGGTGCTGTATAGTAAATAAAGTTTGGCTATTAAGTTACCCTGCTTTAGCATTAGTAGTCCTATCTTATTTAAACTTCTTTACTATATATGTAGCAAGTAATCTTTTTCTTGTTACTCTTATTATTTTAAAATTTGTTTTTTCTAACTCTCTTGTTAAAGTTGCTAAGGTGCATAGGCTTATAGCTATTAGTTGCATTATGTCTTAGAATTCTAGAAGTATTGTTTTATTGTTAACCTTAGTTAGAGTATAGACGTTAGAATACTTAACAAGGTTAGGCGTTTATATTTTTTAGTATATAATTTTTTTATGTAAATAGTTGTTCTTATAACTTTAGCTTATAGAAGTTGTTATTTACTTTAATAGCCTTAGCTATAAGTTTGTTAAGCGTGTTAAAGGTAGCTCTGCTTTGCATAAGTTCTACTTATACAGCTAGTTTAAGACCTTGTTAGTACATCCGCATTAAAGTGTTTTTGTTCTATTCAATAACTGTTTAGTACTGCTAAAACTCTATTATATAGTTAGCTGTAAAGCGCGTTTGTTATAACTTTTAGATCTTTTGTTTTGCTACTACAGATTCCTTAAAGAGTAAGATTACCTTTCTTATTTTTATTTTATAGTTGTCCTAGTCCTTAATAATTGCTTTATTAATATTATTATTAATAGTAATACTTATATATTAACAAAAAATAGAATTAGCAAATTTTTTAGTAACTTTTTATAGATATATAGAGGCCTATACAACTGCGTTAGTATTATTAATCTTACTGCTTTTAATATAGAAGTATCTATTAACTTAGAGTAGCTAATCTTCAAGCTTATTATAATTAGTATAGTAGGTGTTAGGCTTATTAGCTTACGTAGTTGTTTCTGTAGTTAGACTGTTAGCAGGGGTATCTATAACAGTGTTACTTATTTTAAGAGTTTTTAAAGTGTAAAAAATTTCTATAAATAATTTATATTAGTTCTTTTAGAATAAGTAAGTGCAATAGACAAAAGTCGTACTAGCACAATTAGTAGATTAATGTAATAGTACAGAGTTATGTTAGCACGTTTAGTAGAATAATGTAATAATACAAAGAAGTTAAGAATTAAGTAATCTTTAGATTGCACTTAAAGTTAAACACTCTAAGCTATAAGGGCTTAATGCTTATTACTATATACTAAGAGAGTATTATACTGTCCTACAGAATCCTATACTGTTCTACAAAATCCTATGCTATCCTATACGTAGGACGTTGTAGGATTTTGTAGTACATTGTAGAACGCATGTAACTTGTCCTATAAAGAATTTCCGCTAAGGCCTGTAGGATCACGTGCCTAGTGCGGGGTAGCGTTATCTATTGGCACATGGCTTGTCCTTTGTTTAGGTAGTCTAGGATCTCTTCCTGCCTCTATCCTTTATACATAGTCTGTACCTTCTCTCTTCTTAGGTTCGTTACAACTCTTAAATAAGCATATACTATAAAAACTTTAAAAACATATATTTTGTTTTACTTAGAAACTAAACTTTATCTACTACTTTACTAACTAACTACTGTCAACTATCTATATAAAGAACACCTATAATTACTGCTATACTATAGATGTTAAAGAAAGATTAGATGTTAAGTTAAGAGCAGAAAGGCAAAACGCTTCCTTCCTCTAGACTTACAGCTGCTAGTCCTAAGTTACTATTAACACTATTAAGCTTAGTTATTAATACTATAGCCATACTACGCACAGCTTATTGTTGTCTATAGTTTAACTCAGACACAGTACATTATTTTTTACTAAAAAAAGATATTACTAAATTCATAGAAGACTTTCATAGATAAGCTAGTAATAGAGATATATATAATACCATCAGAGTCTCTGCACTACTAGGTTATTTCTCTAACAAAGACTTATTACTATTTGATATCTTAAAACGTTTACTTAAATATCTAGACCAAGATTAGTCTAAGTTACAAGCATATATAAGAAAAATGGTAGAAAGACAAAGATACTGCTATTAAGATAAGTAAACGTTTTCACTTTTAAACTTATATACATCCATAAATACGTGCAAGACTAGCCTAGCCTAGTAAGTTACTACACTTATTTTACTTCTATTGCTAATGCAGATATTCAGAACAAGCAAACCCTTTAAAAAGAGGAAGGCATTCTCTTTTTCTAAAGGCTACTACGAACTGAGAAAGAGGCAGTTTAATATTACATACTCGCTGCCCTAAAAAATAATAATTAGAATACTTATAAATTAGATTTTATCTATTTTTCTATTAAATCCTACTACAAGTAGATAGCTAGCCAAGATAAAACTTATTAGCTAAAGCGATAAGGCGCTAATGCAGAGATACGCTAGATTATGCTATCTAACTAGCGTAAAACCTTTACTCCTAAGAAAGTAAAACAGCAGTAGGTAAGATTAGCAAAGCATATCAAAAGACAAGCACGCTAGTAAATATTAACTTAGAAGTAGCGGACTTTAGTAATTCTTTAGGCAATCTAAAGCTTAGACTACTAACTATTAACATGCTTATAGCTTACTCTATAACTAAGAAACTTAAGTAAAAACTTACTAACTTCGCGTACTTTATTGCAAAAGCAACTAATACGAAACTCTCTAGCAAAAAAAACTAATTGCATTATTACTAATACTAAAAAAAGATTACTTAATAAGATAACTACGGCATACTCAAACAACATAAAGACAAACACTTTTTACTATATATATAGTACTATAGAACACATGCTTAAGAATTGTAAGCTATACTACGCCCTAAAGCAGATAGGGTATGTTAGTTTTAACTAGGATATTGTAGCTAAAAAAGGAACTTGCTACTTTAGGCTACTGCATAACCGTCTAAGAAAAATCCTAAAATAGCTACTATAAAACTAAATTTTGCTATAGTAAAAGAAAAAGATATAAGAGTTTTACAGCATTACTAACAACGTACTTATGTAATTAACTAGCCCCGAGTATTAAATTTAAGAGGTGTACTAGTAAGAATTCTAAACTAGGCTTAAAGTTTAGAGAGAAAGCCTTTAGTGCTACAAACGTAGCAACTAGTTTATAAAACCGAAGTTACTAAAATAATGTTGTCTAGCAGCTGTAACAGTTTTAAGAATAAATTTACAATACTACTGTAGATAAATACGTTAATAAGCTTAATAATATTAATACTGCTAATATTATACTAGGAGGTAGAGAAAACGCTTTGAATAATAATTTTAAGTTACATACTACTACGCGCTTGAAAATGAAGAGCTGTTCTCTCTACTGGGATATTAATTGTGTCTACGATAGAGAAATAGAGAAATAAGAAAGGCTAAGCAAGAATATAAGCACTAGAAGAAGTAATTTAATAACTTATAGTAATACCTTATTTTTCAACTTGCAGCCTATATATATGCAGTTTCTATAAAAGGAAATATATGTTACACGGGGTCTGGCTATACTTCTCTAGGCTCGGTCCGTACTAAGGCGAGGTAGACTAAAGCGGCAGTCCGTGAGTTATTGTAGGAAATGTTTAAGTGGAAAAGAGTTATTAATGTTAACTAAAAGTAAGCAATACTAATTCTATAAACAATAGAATAACTAGTTAACAATTTATATAAGAGATAAACTATTTAAATTAACTACAATAACTATAATAATAAGATCTGTTATATCTTTATACCTGTTGCCTTTGTTCTGCTATCTTGTACATCCCTTTTAAGAAGGAGGTTTAGAATAGCGCTGCTATCCTTTTATGCATAGATATTCTAGATAGCTAGCTTTAGCGGGATAGTAGTCACGTGATTAACACCCTGCGCGGATTATTACCTTCTAGCGTAGTGGCTAGTTAACTCTTAACTATCGCTTGTACGTTAAGGAGAGGATCTTTCTTATTACTTATAACATTACCCCTCTTCTTAGGTATATTGTCTTAATACTCAGAATATTGTTTTCCTGCGCTGCGTGTTAAATTGCTAGCTGTATATAAGGTTTTAGTATGCCTATAATATTATACGCCTGTTTTTTTCTATGCCTCCTTAACTATGCTTAAGGTTGTGTTTTTCTGCTGTTCTTGCTTGTAGAACTCTACTTCTAAGCGTTACGCTTGTGCTAATTGTGTAAAAGAGCTAGGCCTAGAGATAGCTTTTTATTGTAAGTAGTATAAGGCAAAGAACCTTTATTATTTTATAAATACTACAACTAGTTGTTGTACTAGTTGTATTTTTATAAAAGTAGAGTATAGTTTATTTGTTTCTAAAGAAGAATAGACGAAAGTTTAGTATAAAAAGTATAAGAAGCGCCTTAAGGTTGCGCGTTTAAAGGCTTAGCTAGCTTAAAGTAAGCTAGAGTTCCTAGAGACTAAGGCGCAAGATTAGTTATTTACTAATTAAGATCTTGCTATTTTAAATTTTTAGAATTGTATGAAGGAGCAAGCTAAGGGAAACTCTGCCCTTAGTATAGACTTTCTAACAACTAAACTATTACTACCTAAATTATTAACTAACTTAGGCTAGTTATAGGCTAATGCATTTTTTAATTTCTTTTCTAATTACTCTTTTTCTTTAAAGGACCTAGTCCTTTCTTCTTTAGGTGTTTTTAATGGTATATAAGTACCTGTAACTTGCAGTTTATTAGATTTTCTTTTAGTTCCTAAGTGTTTTAGCTTTCTAGCTATCCTTGCTACTTAACTAAGTATTTCTACTAATAACCTACTTTCTGTAGGTCCCTAATTTCTTTAACTTTATACTTATTATCTTTAAGCTTTATGTTAGTAGCTAGCTTAGCATCTAAAGGTGCTTTTTTTAAGAGTTTTTGTAAAAGATAAAGTAGACGCGCATGCCTAGTAGCAATTATAGTTTATAGTTTAAGTTGCCTATTTCTCTTAGAATTTTAAATAGTCCTACTTAGAGGTTATCTAGTTTTTTGCTTAGTTGCTCAGTTTTTAAGGTCTATTATAACAAGAAAACTTTATCCCTCTTTTTTAAAGTTAGTCTTTTAATTCTTTACTTATAAACTACTTTGGCTATTATAAAGTTTTTATAAGCTATATTTCTACTTAATTATTTGTGTAGCTCTTGCAATAAGTAGGCTTTATTATGTACACCTACTGCAATACTTTTAATGTCTTTTAAATCTTAGTAAGTAGCTAGCTTATATTTGTAGTTTGCGTAGTGTAGTAAGTACTTTGTAGTTGCTAACTTTATGCTATTATAGGCTAATTATACTATTAGCAAAAGTTTAACTTAGTTGTCTTATAGCTTGTTAGGGTACATTCTTAGATACTGTTTTAGTGTCTAGTTTGTTTATTATATCTAGCCGTCTATCTTATGGTGAAAGCTAGTTAATAGCTTCTTTTTTACACCTAATTTTGCTAGAAATGTATTCTAATACTTCGACATAAATAGTTTATTATAACTAGTAATAAACACTTTAAGTATTTTATACTTTAACACTAGTTCCTTTGTAACAATATACGCGCAGCTTTCTACTGTAATAGCCTCTTTTATATACACGAACCTTGCTGCCTTAGTTAGTTAATTGATAATTACTAGAATAGTGTTGTAAAGTTAAGCTAATCCTAGTTTTAATAATTTTAAGAGCTTTACTCTAAAGTCTATTATTATATTGCTTTATAGTTTTGTTAGTGGCTGTAAGGGTTATAATAAGCTGTAGAGCTTAAGTTTCTTAGGCTTATTTTAGTAACAAGCTAAATAGTTGCTTAATACATCTTATACTTTTACTCGCAAGCGTAGTATTGCAAACACGTTAGCTAGTTGCCTAACTATTTCTTTAATACTATATGTCTATATTCTAGAAACTTGTGTAGTTCTTTAATAAGACTTAATTTTATATATAGAGGTATTTATATTAAATTCTCTTAAACTATATTTCAGTGCTCTTATTAATTTTGTAGTAGTTTATTAGAGCTGTCTTTCTTAGGCTTAAACTACTCGTTAGCTGTTCTCTGCTACTACTGCTGTTGTAGTGTTTCTACCTGCTTAGCCACCTTAGCTTCTTTAGCTAGTTCTAGCTAGTTATAATATAAACTGCTGTTTAGCATTTTCTTAAATATAGTATTATAAAGTTCTTTATAACTTTTCTTGTGTAGGTTAGATTTTTTACTTAAAGCATCTGCTGCTTTGTTAAGTGTTCTAGCGCGGTGTATTATCTTAAAGTTAAAATAAGCTAATATATTAGCTTATTAGACTTATTATTAGTTAAGTTCCTTATTGTTATAAACCCTGCCAAGTTCTAGTAATTAGTAAAAACTTAAATTTAGTGTAGTAGTCTAAATAAATAGACTCTCTACTGTTTAAAGAAATTAACTACTTCTAGTAGCTCTTTTTTATAAACGTTGTAGTTAAGTTCTGCTCTAGAGAACTTTCTCAAATAGTAGAACACTAGTCTTTATTTTTTATTTAGGCACTGCTGCAATATTACAGCTCTAAGTGCGTAATCTAATACGTTAGTCTTGACTTACGTCTTTTGTTTTAAGTTTTACATTTCTAGTACTGGTGCTTTAAGGAATATCTATTAAATTTTGTAAATTATTTTTACTAATCTTTATTTTAAGTAAATTCTATTTTTTTTTTTAATCTTTAAGAGTGGTGTAGTAATCCTTAAGTAATTTTAAATAAACTTTTAGTAGTAGTTACTAAATAATAAAAAGAATTGTATATCTTTAACTATTTTAGGTGTTAGCTATTTTTGTATAGCTGTAATTTTCTTTAAATTTATTTTTACTCTCTTTATAAATATTATAAAACTTAGAAATTCTGTCTCTTGAACATAGAATTTGCACTTCTCTAGCTGCAAGTACAGCTTATAATCTTTAAGCTTCTTAAGCACTTTCTTAACATGCTCTACATGTTTTTTAAGCGTTTTACTAGAGTATACTAGTATATTGTCTAGGTATGCTGTAATAAAGATTTTAAGGTATTTGTAAAGTGTATTATTAATAACTAATTAAAAGGTTGCTTGTGCGTTTGTTGATCTTAAAAGCATAAATGTGCATTTGAATAGTTTATATTTTGTTTAAAATACTGTTATTTACTTGTAACTTTTTTTAATCTGTATCTAGTACAATTCTTTTTAAACGTTAAATTTTATAAACTACTTAGCTATTTAAAGTTAATCTATAAGCTCTGTTATTAGTAGTAAGAGATATTAGTTCTTTTGTGTTATGCTATTGAACTTTTTAAAGTTAATATATAGTTGCTATTTCCTAATAGGCTTTTTTACGAACAGGATAGGTTAGGCTATTAGGCTTAATTCTAGTTAAATACATTCTTTTTAAAGGTTCTTTTAGATGTAATCTCTTAGCCTGGCATGATGCTTAGGCGATATTAGGTATATTAGTTCTAGGCTTAGCTTAGCTCTATTATCTAAGATAATCTTATAATCCTAATCTTAATAGTCTGCTAGCTTTGTAGCCTTATTTTTCTTAAAAAGTTCCTTAAACTTATTAGCTTAATACTCTCTTAGTATATCTAGTAGTAAGGGTTTTTTCTTTGTAGTCGCGACTTGCCTTATTTAGATCACTTTTATCTTTTAAGAGTCTTTTATATAAATTCTTCTAATTTTATATAGCAAGATTTTGCTAAATCTCCTGTTCTAGAGTAAGCTTTAATTTGTTAGGCGTATCTCTCTGCCTACTCTAGCAACCTTGTGCATAGGTTCTCTTTTTAGTATTATCTTTATTTACTAATTAATAGCGGGGTTATGTGCATCTAGCTAATTATAACTAATTAACATGTCTAGTTTTCTTAAATCTATTATATTAATATTTATCTAGCACTCTATGGCTGCTATTTATAGCTTTGATCATTTAGTCTTTAACTGTAATATGCTGTCTCTAGATCTTATAAGTTTCTTGTTAGCTAATACTATTAGGATCAGTTTTTTCTTAACTTAATACAGTATTTTATATTTTTTTACTACTTATAGAGAGATTATTGTTTATATAGCCTTGCTATCTACAAGCGCCTGTAAGTTCTAAACTTGTATAGATACAGTTATAAGCAACTGCTTTACCTAACTATTAGTATCTTGTACCTTCTTTAGGGTCGCCTTAGGTATGCCTTTACTAGTGTAACCCTATTACTAGCAGCATTCTAGTTTTTTGGTTCCTTAATTTTTTTTCTAGGAAAGTAGCCTGCACTGTACTTAGTGCTATAGTGTATTAAGCAGCTATTATTGTAATAGAAGCTCTAATAAAGGTTTTAGTACATCAAATACTAACTTTCTGAGGCGAGAAAAAGGTCAACTTTGCCTTTTTCTCGTCTTAACTATCTTAAACGCCTTCCTAAAATTAGTTTCCAATACTTGCTTGCTAAGTGCAGGTTTGTGGCGCGCGCGCTGGCCGGTTGTAGAGAAACAGAGTGGTTACCTATTAAAAACTCTGCAAGTGGTCTATGCGTAAGCCGATTTTAGAGTTCGATTAAAGGCACAATTCGACTTCTATTTGACAAAGCAACAGCTTGCTACTTAGGTAGATAGATCTATTGGCGTAGTGAACTAATAGATCTATCTATCTAGCTATCTATCTATTTGAAATCCCTACACTGACTCGATATACCGACCTCCTATATTGACCTACACATTAGAATCGATAGCTAGCGCTTCTAGCTATCTACTTACACCAAATCCCTCCATCTCGTCTCGATATACCGACCTCCTATGTCGACCTACATATTAGAATCGATAGCTAGACCTCTAGCTATCTACCTACACCAAATCCCCTATTCCAACTCGATATACCGACCTCATATATCGACCTACACATTAGAATTGATAGCTAGACTAGCAACTAGCTATCTACCTACACCGAAATCCCTATACCAACCCAATATACTACGAATCGCTTAGTACCTATATAAGCAATACAAGAGGGCAGCTAGCATAGCCTACAACAATAAAAACAACAAATAAGAAGGAAAAGGAAATAACTAGACTAGCATACTAGCTCTACTTACCTCTTACAATATGAAGGACTGAGAGAGATACTCGTTAAAACTACTCTAGGCTTCAAGCCTTACAAAGGACTGAGAGAGATGCTCGTTAAAACTACCCTAGGCTACGAGCCTTACCTTTATTTAGATAAACCCCTCCTTGTAATTAAAATATATTAGAAAACCCTACATACTTACCTGCAGGCCTAGCCTGTACGTTTTATATAGCCTTAGGCTGAGAAAGGACGTTAAAATGCAATTAAAAAAAAAGGTTTTAGTAAGGTATTTCTTGCCTTAGGGCTTGTTTTCTTAGCTCTAGCTTCTTTGCTTTATAAATTAGGTAGTCTGCTACTTTATAAATGTTTAATAATGGAGTAACATAGTAGTAGTTGTCTACTTGTTATACCTTTTTAAGTTACTATTACTAGAAGTCGCACTTATCCTTGCATTGCGTCTATAAGAGTTAGTAGTAGAGCTCTACTTTCTTAGGCTCGTAAAGGTAACACTTGTTCGCTAGGCATTCGTCTGCCTATAAGTTTAGGTAGCAGCACTAGTTCTAGTCTGCCCTGCACTTCTTCTTCTTCTTCTTATAGAACTCGCAATTAAGCTTATAGTTGTACTAACACAACTCTTTGTACTTCTTAGTACTTTTTACTTCTTTAGCTTCTTAGTCCTTAACTTTAGCTACTAGATTATTAAAGTAGGGTTTTTAGTGTATTGCCTAATATCTAACCTTCTTAGCGTTTTTACTAGTAATTATAATTCTTGCTTAAATTGTACAGTTGTTAGCGTAGTGCGTTATTACTTTATATACCTAACATTAATTGTTAGCTAATTGTTCTAGTAGAACTTGGTCTTTATCTTTCTACAGAGGGGTGACAAAATAAAAAAGAAATCAAAAAAGTTATTATTTTTAAAGATTTATAATTCTATGAGTAGAAGAGCTATACCAAAAAGAGTTAGTGATTTGAAAAGCCAAGAACTTCCTCTTTATGATGATATGCTTAGTAAGCTGCTTAGTTAGCATGATCGGCCCTGCAATATCGCTCAAATTAAGAGACAAAAAAAAGTTAAAATGAATTTTAGTATAACTTTTTTTGGAACGTGTAAAAATTGCTAATAAAAAACTATGTTTGATAAGGTTACGTAAGCAGTATGTAAGCAGGTTATAGAGGGTAGTATCATAATTACTTCAAGTATAATTAAAGCGTGTTAGAGATAGAGGTTGCGTATATAAGCGCTAATTACGTTTATCCTATTTTAGATAGTAAGTTAATAGTATATAAATATTATATAAGCTTATTACCTTAAATAGTAATATACTAAAGAATCTTATTCAAAGTATTAGTAAGTACATAAAATTAAATGATATAAAAAAAAAGCTTTTTTACTTCTTTTTGCGCTTAAACTAGGCTGTTATACTAAGATCTTTTACAATGTTCAAAAACTACTTAGAATAAACCTTATTAAAATTACTAGAAAATAAAACAAAAACTTAAAAAAGTAAAATAAATATAAATTTCTAATAAAAATCTTACAGAACTTGCTAAAACATAATATCTATATTAGAAAAAATTCAAAAAAAAATCTCCCTTTAAACATAAGAGAGACCTTATAATTATTATAATTATACTATGTAGAAAATTAAAAAACTTTAAAATTTAGACTTAGAATAAGTTCTATATAAATCTAAGTTAAGTATTAAGTACTGTTATAATGCTAAAGTAAGAGAATATTTAACATAACAAAATAACAATACTATAAGAGAGTGAGATTCTATTAGAAGTATTTAATAGTTATACTTTATACTAGCTATAGTAGTACTAAGCTACTAAGGAAGCTATAGGCTAACTTACTAAGTGTTAGTAAGCTATTTTATAATATTATCTACATAAATCTTAAAAATAGGCCTTTAATTATAACTAGGTAGTTTTTTATAGTACTACTCTAAAACTCTTACACTAAAGAGATTAACTAGTCTTGTTTAATAATTTATAATTTTTAGCGATTTTTATACGTTCACAAAAAAGTAATACGAAAATTCATTTTAATCTTTTTTTCTCTCTTGATTTGGGCGGAGTTGCAGTGGCGGCCGTGCTGACTAAGCAGCTTACTAAGCAGTTCAACTTAAAGAGGAAGTTCTTGGCTTTTCAAATCATCAACTTTTTATGGTATAGCCCTTCTACTCATAGAATTATAAAACTTTAAAAAGAATAACTTTTTTTATTTTTTTTTTATTTTGTCACCCCTCTGTAATTTATTAGCTTAGGTTTACTTAAAGTAAGAACCTTATTATTTAGTTTTAGTTATAGTACAATCTTGTAGCTGTCTATTAAGCGTGCCTTCTTATAGAGGTCTAGATTACTTAAGTTTTTATCTAGTTCTATCTAAACTAGGTATAGCGTTCTTTGTCTAATTATTCTAATCTTAATAGCCGCCTGTTTAACTTGTTCTTTCTTGCAGTCTTAGGCAAAGTGTCTAACTTTACTATACCAAAGACATACTTTATTATTAAAATGCCTTTAGTATTCTTCTTTAGGGGGGCTTATATGCTTTCTTCTTTAAGTATTTTTGTTTTTAGCCTTACCCTGTACCTTGCTAGTTATAATAGCGTTGCTATCCTTGTTATACCTGCCGCGTTGTCGTTTCGTGTTAGCTAGACTAGGTTAGAAGTACTTCTTTTAATCATATTATTTCTAGAGCTTGTTATTAATGCGTGTAGCTAGCTTAACAAAAGTGTATAGTATGTTAGGCTTATTATAGTACATAAGGCTATTCTTAACATTCTTTTAAGCCTGCTTTAAATATTGTTTAAAGTGCCTTATTATTCTAATTAATTTGTGCTTGTAGCTATTTTTACTCTGCAGTATATGCTATCACTAATATAGTTTACCTTAGGCAAGTAATTTTCTTCTTAGACAAGTTTTTAGCGTCTACTTCCTTAAAGATGCGTTCTATTTCCTGTTTAATTTCTGTCTAGCTTGTAAATAGAGCCTAAGTTTTAGCCTTAACTCCCCTATATTTAATATTAAGTAGGTAGTTATTTTTATAAGGTTGTATCTAGTTAAAGGCTTTATCTTTTATATACGTGCTTGCTATAAGTATCTTTTCTTAATTAGTAGGGACCTTGTTATATTTGTAGTATAGGTTAGTGTAGGTAAAAAATGTCTATAGTTTCTCCTACTTCTTTCTATACTTCTTAGGTAGTGCTATTTTAGGTTTTTTTATAGCAATAGTTTGTTTGTTTAGAGTAGCTATCAGCTAACTTAAGAGCTAATTAATTATGTTTATTATTAAAGCTACTTGCTGTGCTTAGATATAGGCTTGTTGCCTAAAATTTCTAATTTCTTAAGTACTAGAATTGTTCTTAGTATTAGAGTTAAATGCGTTAAGTATCTTATTGTTCTCTAGCATTAGTTAACTTAGCGCGGAGGGTCTTAGACCCTAAGCTATGTTATTCTAAGTAATTCCTTAGGATACTATTATAAATTTTAATTAAGCAACTTGTTAGTTAAATTGTCTACTAAAATTCTTAGTATTTAAAGTGTTATACAAGGTCTAGCTATAATTCTTTAAGCTTAGTTTATACTAAGGCAAGGTAGACTAAAGCGGCAGTCTGTGAGGTATTGTAGGAAATGTTTAAGTAGAAAAGAGTTATTAATATTAACTAAAGATAAGCAATACTAATTTTATAAATAATAAAATAACTAGTTAACAATCTGTGTAAGAAATAAACTATTTAAGTTAACTATACTAAGTGTAATAATAAGATCTGTTACATCTTGATACTTGTTGCCTTTGTCCTGCCATCCTGTACATCTCTTCTAAGAGGGAGGTTTAGGATAGCGCTGCTATCCCTTTATGCATAGCTATCCTAGATGGCTAGCCTTAGAAGGATGGTAGTTACGTGATCAACGCCCCGCGCGGATTATTACCTTCTGGCGTAGTGGCTGGTTGACCCTCAACTATCGCTCGTACGTTAAGGAGAGGATCCTTCTTGTTACTTGTAACAATATAAAGTAATAAACTTTTTGTAAGTTAGCTTTATAATACACTATTTGTAATTATTAGACTGCTATAGTTATCTTAGTAAGATAATAGGATATTAGCTAATTGAAAGCACTCACAGTAAGGATAAAAGAAAAAAAACTATAAAGTTTATATGCGCTTCCTGATTATAAGTAAAAGAAGATAATATAAGGTTAGCTAAACTGTATTACCACTGCCTTGCTTAGATAGAAAGTACAAGGGGTTTACTTTATCAAATTTTATAAGATAAGATAATATTTAAAAATAGCTGCGTTATTATCTTAATAATAAAATTAATATTGTAGATATTTCAAGTACTCTTAACGTTATAATTAGTGGAGAAGTTATAGAATCTAGGTGTAAATTAGCGCACCTAAATTTTGTTTTAACTACTAATTAGCTAAACCTGCGCACAGACCTAGAACAACTAACTAGCAAGACTCTACTAATTGCACTAATTATTGCAAACTTGTATCGTAATACAATAAATATATATTAATTAAATGCTTAGACCTGCTATAAGGTGCATAGAAAAGGCGATTTCTAGATTAATAAACTAAAGAACAACATACTTACTAAGGAAGTCTTAGAAGTTTAGCGAAGAAATAGACAAGTCTTTACTTGAATAGACCTCCTAGAATACTAGGTTGTTGTGAATAGTAACTCCTTAAAGTGCCTAATTAACACTAAAGCATAAATAAATATTTTAAAACTTAGTGCTGTATAAGCATAAAAGATACTATATCGAAGAATAGAACATAGACTAGAATAGCTATCTCTGAAGATGAATTTAGCTAATAGTATATGTAATCTATTTGTTAGGCCTGCGTTTAATTTACTTTACTTAAGCGGGATGATTACTATAAAAACTATATTTAGAATTATTGCTAATGTTAATAAATTTGAAATTTTAGAGGGGCCTTAGTGTGTATGCGTAAGGATAGCAATATATTATAATGCGTTTAGAAATACTACATGCTAAGTCCTCTTTAAGAATAGTACTAGAAACGTAGTTTTCGTTGCCTCTAATATATTACAAAGTGATTTTACGTAGGCAATTAAGAATAAGGCCTCTAACAACAATTTAGATAAAGAAATAGTAGGTAATATATAAGTATATATAGTTACTAACGCAAAAAATAGTAGACTCTAAGTAGCTATAGTAAAGTATATATAGAAAGCTGTATAAATAGATCTAACTGCTAAATTTAGCAGTTTTAACATGCTGTACACAAATGACAAAAAATATTTAATAGTTTAAATAAACTAAGTATTAATATAGGCAGTTAAATAATGTAAGGACTTTACAGGATATAATAGACTAAGTAAACTTTTAATCATGTGTAAACTTAATTATTAACTAATGCAAAAGAGATTATTTAAGTCTACCTGATATTACTGTAATCTCTATAATATGTTCAAAACTATAGACAAGAAAATTGAGCCTGCTTAATAGTTTTTAGCAGGAGATACTAATAGAATTTAGATAAGAAAACTACAAATAAAAGGCAAAAGAAAAACAGCTTTCCTAACAAAGTATTTGTAATATAGATACTAGACTATATAAATATCTGTTTAAACTAAGATAGGCTGCTTTTTTATAGAAGATAAGGCTTACTAAGAAACAGATTAATAAACTCTATATTAGAGATTACCTCTAGCCTATAGAAAAAGAGATATTTATATATATGCTCCTTAATAAGAAAGAAGCTTTCTTATGGCTATATAAAGCATTAGGAACATCAAACATCAACTTTTCGAGGCGAGAAAAAGGTCTAGCTTTGCCTTTTTCTTGTCTCAACCATCTCAAACGCCTTCTTAAAATTAGTTTCTAATACTTGCTTGCTTAGTGCAGGTGTTGTAGCGCGCGCGCTAGCTAGTTGTAGAGAAACAGAGTAGTTACTTATTAAAAACTCTGCAAGTAGTCTATGCGTAAGCTGATTTTAGAGTTTAATTAAAGGCATAATACGACTTCTACTTAACAAAGCAACAGCTTTCTACTTAGGTAGATAGATTTATTGGCGTAGTGAACTAATAGACTTATCTACCTAGCTATCTATTACTCAAAATCCTCATAACGACTCAATATACCGACCTCCTATATCAACCTACATATTAGAACCGATAACTAGACCTCTAGCTATCTACCTACACTAAATCCCTCCATCCTGTCTTAATATACCAACCTAATATACCAACCTACACATTAGAATTAATAGCTAGCACTCCTAGCTATCTACCTACACTGAACCCCCCCTATACTAACTTAATATACCGACCTAATATATTAACCTTATACTGAACTGCTTAGCGTACTTATATAAGCATTACAAGAGGGCAGCCAGCATAGCCTACAACAACAACAATAAATAAGAATTATAGAAGATAACTAGACTAGCATACTAGCTCTATATACTTTTTACAAAACAAAGGACTAAAAAAGCTACTTGTTAAAACTACTTTAGTCTTTAAGCCTCACAAAGGACTAAGAGAGCTACTTTTTAAAAACTACCCTAGGCTATAAGCCTTACCTTTATTTAGATAAACCCCTCCTCATAATCAAAACATATATTAAAAAACCCTACATAGTTGATTGCAGGTCTAGCCTGCACGTCTTATATAGCCTGAGGCTAAAAAAGGACGTTAAACCACAATTTAAAAAAAACAAGAATTAAGAAAGATCTATCCTAATGTATGCCTACTCTACAGGATACAGACAATATTATACAAAGCTTAGTAAGTATAAGCCTTTGCTGTTCTAAAAGCTTTAAAATTGTAGGTAGTGAATATAGTAAACGTCCGCCTAAATTAAGAAACATAGAAATAGTGTAACGTGTTTCATAAGCGAGTGGTGTACCCAAGCAAGTGGTGCGCGCCCTACCAGCGCGTCGACTTCGCAACGATATCACGCACTTTTATCACAGTATACTAAAAATCGTAGTAAGCTATTCTACTCTATAGAGCTATCGCTATCATTTGCATCCTCTATTTCTACTGTACAGTTGCGCGCGTTATACCTAGTCTTGCCGCAAGTGCCGCAGCGTCGCTCTACGCGCACCCTCTTTAACGGTCCTGCACTGTTGTCACAACTATCCTGTACTGTCGTAGTAATCAAGTCTAATACCTTACTAACTATTCACGTCTTTTTTATTTATATATATTGTTGTTTGCGTGTTCTGCGCTTTATAAGCTCTTTAATTGCGCTTTATATACACGCCTATTCCTTTTGTAGTAACATTATATTATGTGCTATTTGTTAAGCGCCTTTACTTAGCTGCTGTACTTGCTTAACTAATAAACTTAGTAGAGACCTGCAGTAAATTTTGATGCAATTTTAAATAAATATACTTTAAGCTTCTACTTTCTTCGCGTTACGTGGTGTTTACGCCTCTTAAGCAACGCTGTCTTACTATAGTGGCGTTAGCGTACGTAGCCGCACATTAAGCTTTGAAATTACAACCTCTAGGTTATGTAGCACTAGCCTAGCGCCTTTAAAGCCTGCTTAAATGTTTTCTTCTAAAATTGCCTTATTATAGGCAGCTTTAAAGCTAGGGAGGAAGGCTTATTTATTAATACTAGTAATACAGTTGTATACTAAGGCTAAGATTTTGTCGCTGTACGCGCGCTTTAACGGCGAGAAGCAGGCAACGTTAAGAGGCTACAGTAGGTGTGATAAGTGTAGAGGCATGCAGAGATAGATGATATTCTTCTCCCAGCAGCGATCGTAGAATTTAACAAAGTAGTAGCTCTTATAGCTGTTAATTATAAGCAGCTTATACCCTCTAATAGTAGACGCCTTTATATACGCGTTAAAGTGCTCTAGCTACGCTAGTATAAGCTAATTGTTTGTCTAGCCGTTTATGCTAACTATTAGAACCTAGTCGTAAAGTAAATTTTTAAACTAGGTGCTAATAAGGACCTTACCTGCAAAGATAACAAAAGGTAGTATTTAGTAACTTAACGCTCTAACGCCTTAGATTACAGTAACTTACTTACAGTTACATAGCTATACGCGCTTAATTTTACTAGAATGGTCCTAGCCTATAATAACTATTTATAATAAAAGCTTACCTATTATAAAGCTAGTGTGAAGATCGTCTATAGATAATCTGTTTTAATTCTCTTATAATAAGTGAGTGCAATAGACGAGGGTTGTACTAGCACGATTAGTAGATTAATGTAATAGTACAGGGTTGTGTTAGCACGTTTAGTAAAACGATGTAAGAACACAAAGGGGTTAAGAATTAGGTAATCCTTAGATTGCACTTAAAGTTAAATACTTTAAGCTATAAGGGCTTAATGCCTACTACTATATACTAAGAGAGTATTATACTGTCTTACAGAATCCTATGCTGTCCTACAAAATTCTATGCTGTTCTATGCGTAGGATGTTGTAGGATGTTGTAGTATATTGTAGGATGCATGTAACTTGTTTTATAAAGAATTTCTGCTAAAGCCCGTAGGATTACGTGCCTAGTGCAGGGTAGCATTATCTATTAGCACACAAAGGCTTGTCCTTTATTTAAGTAGTTTAGAATCTTTTTCTGCCTCTATTCTTTATACATAGTCTGTACCTTCTCTCTTCTTAGGTTAATAACACCATTCTCCTCTTTTACATTCTTGTTCTTATTAACTATCCTAATAGTTTCCTATAGTACTGCTTATTATTACGCACTTAGTGATTGCATTATTAGTATTAGTTCACTTACTATAGTTACTAATTAATCTTATATTAAAAAAAGTTTGCTGTATTTAATATTTTTATTCAAGAAGGTGTGTAGGAATTATTATAAAAATAAAGTTAAAAAGTTTGTTTTAGCAAAAGTGCTGTTGCTAAATTATTTATAGTTAAACTAAAGATTAGCTTAATTAAAGTAGTAGAAGTCTAAAGCTTATATAGCAGAGTTAGTTACGCTTTAGGCGTTATTAGCAGCGCGTATAAAGAAAGATTATATTTAAAAATAGCGTAAGGTGCTAGCGCGTTATAAGTATTAGTTAATAAATAAGTTAAAAAAATTTGTTAAGGAGATTAAAGCCTTAGAAGCTGTAAAAAACATGAACTGTAAGGTTAGTATTCTAGAGAGTAGCCTAATACCTAGCACGCTGTTATTAGATTAGAGTGCGTTCTCATTTACCTGTTTAGAAACTATTTTTACTTTTAACAACTTCTTAGGTAAGTCGCATAGTACTGTACAAGTAGTTAACAATAATTTATAAAGTTTATATTTAGTTCTTATATATTTTTGCTATTTAAGTATTCTAACTATTTAACTAAGTATTGTTTGCTATTGTTCTATACTTAGTATGCTATAATTTTTATAACTTTAAAAATATTATTTTTTTCTATTTTAAAGTAAAAGGTTTTTTGTAATAGCGTTTCTAGGTCTACTAGTTCTAACATGTTAATATAGAATTTTAAGTATATTTTTGCATTAAGTAGAAAGTTAAGTATATACGTAACTAGTCCCTTTTAGTCTAGAATTTTAAATAGTCTAATCTTAACGTTATTAAGTTCTTTGTTAAGTTATTTAGTGCGAAAATTCTTTATAAGCAAATATACTTTATCCCTCTTCTTTAGCTAAGTTGCTATTTTTTATTTTTAGTTAATATATAAAATGCTTTAACATTAAGCCTTCTTAAGTGTTGTTTTAAGTAACTTATGTACTGTCTTTAGCTTATTAGCTATAGCAATAGCTACCTCTATTTTTTAGCTTAGAAATATTTATGTAAAGAAATTTAAGTGTCTTTTATAGTTTATATACAACAGTATCTGTTCTGTAAAATCTAAAATCTTGTTGTTATATACTATTTGTGCTATAAGTAGTAGTAATACCTAATGGTTTAACTGTTAATTAACATATATCTTAAGATAGGCTTTTATTATACAATTTATTTACTTAGTTTGTCTGTCTGTTTGTAGATAGTACGCTGTAGATAGCTTTTGTTTTATTCTAATTGCAGCTAATAATTTTGTCTAAAAGTTAGAGGTAAAGAGCTTGTCACTATTACTAATTACTAACTTTAGTATACTGTAGTGTCTAATAATTTAGTTGTTAATAATATGTTCTAGCTATACTGCTATAAAATCTTTTTTAAAGGCAATATACTCTGCTTATTCTATACATTAATTAACTACTATAAGAATTGCGTTATAAGATACTTTAGTAATAGATTTTATTAAGACTAGTAGTCCTGTAATAAAGTTTATAAAAATGTCTAACTATAGTGCGTTAAGTAGCTTTATTACTTGCATTTCTTTATAAGGTGCGTAGGTACTATACTTGTTCTTCTAACAGTCTTCGCACTTAGCAATAAAGTAAGTAATTTTATTTTTTAATTCTAGAGACATATAATTTCTCTTAATAAGTTCTATAGTTTAGGTAATGCTAAAGTAACTGTATATAAGGTTATTATAGTATTATTTAATAATTACTTCCTGCAATTTTTTTAGTACATTATATGTTATTTATAAAATTGCGTTAAGCGTTTTTACTAGTTTTAATAATTTATTTTTATTAATCTTAAGTATCGCAGTTTTAATAATTTTCTTAGTTCCTATATTATTATATTATTAGCTAAAAACGTTTGCTCTGCTGTTGTTTTTTCCTAGTATATATATAATTCTAAACTTGTATTGTCTAAGTAATTCTAACTATCTTACTTGTTGTTAGTTAAGTACTTTAGTAGTTAGAAAGTTAACTAAGTTCTTGTAATCTATAAATGTTATAAGTTCTAAGCAGCTTTCTATGTATACTCTCTAATACTCTAAGTATACAACAATAGCTAATAGCTCTTTATTATAAACGTTATATTATTCTTCTAGTCTAAAGAATTTCTATAAATAGTACGTAATAAAGTACTATTTGCCTTTGTGTAGTTAACTAGCGCAGCCTCCTAGTATAAAGTCTAATACGTTATTTTTAAAGCGTAATAGTTGTTCTACTTTGAATATGCAGAAGCATAGTAGTTTTATACTTACTTTCTTAAGCATTTAGAAAGCGTTTTCTACTTCTTTACTTTACTTAAAGAGTATTTCCTTTCTCTTAAGTCTTATTAATAGGATAGCAATTTTAAAGTCGTCTTTAATAAATTATTACTTAAAGTTTAAAAATTCTAAAATTAATAATAATTTTTTTACTATTATTAGTTGCAGCTATTTCTTAACTACTTGCATTTTTTTAACTTATTTATACTCCTTGTGCTCTTACTATATATTTAAGGAAAGCAACTCTATCTTTATAACATTTCTATTCTTTAGTTTAAGTTAAAGGTTAAACTAGTCTAGGCACTTTAGTACTATACAGACGTGTTCTACATAATCCCTTATGTTCTTAGAGTAAACAAAAATATTATTTAAGTATACTATAATAAGATTATCTAAATATACTCTTAACATATAATTAATAAGTTCTTACAATATTGCTAGGGCGTTTATAAGCCTAAATAGCATAATAGTATATTTTTAGTATTTATATTATGTTTAGAACGCTGCCTTTTATTCTTTACCTTTCTTTATTTATAATAAGGTAGTATTTATTCTAAAGATCTAATGCTATAAAAACCTTAGCACAAAATAATTTATCCTAAAGCTCTATAATATTAAGTAATAAGTATTAACTCTTTACTGTAATATTGTTAAGTTTCTAGTAGTTAACGCATATTCTTAGTAGCCTATTCTTTTTTAGTATAAAAAGTATAGGAAATCCTGCTAGTAATATTAAAAGTTTAATAGATTTTTTTTTTAGATCTTTATCTAGCTTAGTTGTTAGTTCCTTAAGTTATCTTTAATAATTAATAAAATAGCTTTAAGAGTAGAGTCTTCCTTTCTTCTAGAATAACCTTATAGTTCTAAAGTTAGTGTTTTAGTAAAGCTTTGCTATCTACTACTTCTATAAAGAAGTACTAAAATTTTTTATACTTTTTTAAAATATCTAAAGTTATGTGTTGCTTTAAGACTTTAACTTTATAACCTAGAAGTGCCCTACTAGTATCTATTAAGTTAAACTCTTATGTTGTAAGGCTATTCTTAGTTAAGGTTCGCTGTTCTTTTGCAATATTATTAATTTTTCTTTTATTTACTATTCTAGTTATTAAATGCGTAGGCTAGCTTATAGTTGCATCTAGTCTACAGCACTTAAATAAGAACTTTTTTAACTTTTAGTTCATCCGCAGATTATGTTCTTATAACTAAAAAATTTCTAATATAATATTGTAAGTAGCTAATCTAAAGACGTCTAGGTCTAACTTTTTCTTATATTCCTAGATGCTAAGCGTTACATTGTTAACCTTGTGTTTAATAGTTATTTCGCCTAGTATAGGCTAACTATTAGCTACATGTAGTAGGTAAAGTTTTTATTTCTTTAGTGTTTGTAGACCTACTACTTGCACTACTTAAAGAGAAACAAAGTTAGCTTAAAAGCTAAAATCTACTAATGCTATTATCTAATATTTATTAAGCTTTACTAGTAGCTTAAAAAGATTTAGAGGATTTACTACGTTAATCTCTCTAGCAGTTCTAAGTGTCTTAGGCGTCTATCTAAAAAAAGATTATATGCTAAATCTATAAAATTTCTTAGCAACTATATTTATTTATACTTAATATTAAGGCATAGGTGCTATAAGAGCTAATTACGCTCTTATGTATAAGTTCTATCCTTATAATTCTTCTACTGCGTTATCTGCATCTATAGAGTTTTTTCTAGATTATTATGTTTATAAAAGTATAAGCTATTCTATTTACTCTATAAATATACTACGCATTTATTATTTAAGCAGTTATACTATAAGTACTTGCATTAAGGTAATTTTTTTAGTTTTCTTAGAAACTATCTTAATCTATACTTATCTAAGTAGTGTATAGTGTAGCTGTTATATATATATATAGTCTATAAGTACTTTGCGTGTTCTAGTTTACGTAGATATATCTAATAGTATATACTATTATAGCTAACTTGTTGTGCCTTTTGCTTCTAGCATATTGCTTAGAGTTCTTTGTAAATCTCCTCTTTCTTTTAATCTAAAAGCTAATGCGTAAGTTTATCTTATAATGCCTTAGCATCTCTTGCCTATTTCTATATAATATTATCTATTTTGTCTAAGTTAGCTGCTAAGGTAATTTCTTTCTCTTGTAGTTTTTTATATAAGTCTATAAAGTACGTGTATTCTTTAAGCGTTCTATTATAAAGTTTAGTATAGTTTTTCTTATGTTGTCTAAGATATTCTAGCAGGGTATTAATCTTCTTCTATAGGCTATAGTTTGTTAGAGGCATTTGCTTCTTCTTAATTAGTGTAGCAGGTTAATAGCTTTTTTAAAACTTAGCTATCTTGCTGTGCTTAGTTTAGTCTTCTAAAGTTACTTTTTTCTTAAGCATTATTTTAGAGACCTCTTTATTTAAAGTTTCCTTTAGTGTAATTATATTTAAGTTCTCTAGCCCTTTAATAGTTGCCTTGTCTTATTCTTAGACTATAATAGTAGGTAAAGTAAAAACTTTTTTTTTTTTAAATTATTCTTAGGTGTTGCATAGTAAATAACGTTTAGTTGTTTAGTTACTATACTTTAGCTTTAGTAGTCTTATCTTATATAACTTTCTTTACTATATATATAGCAAGTAATTCTTTTCTTAGTACTTTTATTTTTCTAAAACTTGTTCTTCCTAAGTTTTTTGTTAAGGTTGTTAAAGTGCATAGGCTTATAGCTGTTAGTTGTATAATATTCTAAAATCCTAAAAATGTTTTTTTGTTGTTAACCTTAGTAAAGGTATAAACATTAGAAAATTTAACAAGGTTAAGCTTCTATATTCCTAAGTATGCAATTTCTTTGTGTAAATAGTTCTTCTTCTTACTTTAGCTTAAAGAGATTGTTGTCTACTTAAATAGCCTTAGCTATAAGTTTGTTAAGCGTATTAAAAGTAGCTCGGCTCTACATAAGTTCTACTTATACAGCTAGTTTAAAACCTTATTAGTACATCCGCATTAAACTGTTGTTGTCCTATTTAATAACTATTTAGTACTGCTAAAACTCTATTATATAGTCAGCTGCAGAGCATATTTGTTACAACCTTTAGATCTTTTGTTCTACTACTATAGATCTCTTATAGAGTAAGAATACTTTTCTTATTTCTATTTTAAAGTTGTCCTAGTCTTTAACAAGTGCTTTATTAACATTATTATTAATAGTAATATCTATGTATTAACAGAAAATAAATTTAGCTTATTTTTTAGCAGCTCCTTATAGAAACATAGAGGCCTATACAACTATATTATTGTTGTTAATTTTAGCCCTTTTAATATAGAAGTATCTATTAACTTAAAGTAGCTATTCCTTAAGCTTGTTGCAATTACTATAGTAAGTGTTAGGCTTATGAGCTTACGTAGTTGTTCCTGTAGTTAGGATGTTAGTAGAGGTGTCTATTGCAGTATTACTTATCTTAAGAGTATTTAAAGTATAAAAATTGTTTATAAATAATTTGTATTAGTTCTCTTAAAATAAGTAAGTGCAATAGTCAAGAGTTGTACTAGCATAATTAGTAGATTAATATAATAGTACAAGGTTGTATTAGCACGTTTAGTAAAACAATATAATAACACAAAAGAGTTAAAAATTAAGTAATTTTTAAATTGCACTTAAAGTTAAACACCTTAAGCTATAAAGGCTTAATGCCTACTACTATATACTAAGAGAGTATTATACTATCCTACAGAATTCTATGCCGTTCTACAAAATCTTATGCTGTCCTATGCGTAGGACGTTGTAGGATTTTGTAGTATATTGTGGGACGCATGTAACTTATCTTATAAACAATTTTCGCCAGGATTACGTGCCTAGTGCGGGGTAGCGTTATCTATTAGCACACAAAGGCTTGTCCTTTGTTTAGGTAGTCTAGGATCTCTTCCTGCTTCTATCTTTTATACATAGTCTATACCTTCTCTTTTCTTAGGTTCGTAACAGCTAGTCTTGTTAAAGTTGTAGATATTATTGTTTAGAATCCCTTACTTCTCCTTTGTTGTCTTAACCTAATTATACTAGCGCTGTATAGCCGCTAGGTCCTTGCAGGCAGCTCGCTAGTAATTATATAAACAGCTCTAGCGCTTACAGAGCTTAGGAGTTCTCTTAACAAAGTTGTTAACTTAGTTCTTACTAACAGGCTTGCTGCTACGCTTATAAAGTAGTCTATTTGCTATATCTTGCACGTTAGCCTTTGTAGGCGCAAATCCTTAATTAGACTCCTTAAGAACACGTTTAACTATAGTCTTCTCTTCTAGCTTTGTAAGGCGCTTTAAGTTCGCTTTGCAATCGCGTCAAAAGCGCTTTCTAGCGCGCTAGTAACAAAGTGTCTGTTTAGAGACGTTATAGATCGCTGCTGCTTGTTTTACATTTTAAACGCGTTGAGATCTAATATTAAAAAAAGCAAGCTATAGATTAGCTTTAGTATACAATAGTTAAGTCTTACGTTGTTAAGACATTTAGTTTTTTGTTGCCAATTCGACGCGCTAGTAGGGCGCGCACCACTCGCTTAGGTTTACCACTCGCTTATAAAACACGTTAATAGTTAATATCATAATTTGTAGCATTTAGTACTAAAGAAGAATCAAGACGTTTAAAAGATTAGTAATATATAAAGGATAAATGTAGTTACTATACAAAATGTAAACCTACTACTAATAGCTAATAAGTTTTTTAGAAAGGTTTGTATATTATTAGATTATTTTACTAACAGATTTATTTCTAGAAAATAACTAAATCACGCTACACATAGAAGGCAGGGACATAATAGCATTTTAAATACTAGTAAGGCTTATACAGTTATATATAATAGTTGTAGCGCAACTAACTTTGTAGCAGTATTCTAGCGAGTTTTATCAAAAATTCTAAGAAACTACTAGCCTAATACTATACTTTTTATTATTAAAACAACATGCAAAGAACCAAAGACTAATTCTAGTAGAAAAGAACTAATGCTAGAAGTATAATGCTATATTCTTTAGCAAATTATATAATTAGATAGAGTGTTGGCTAATATTAAACAAGCTAGAGAAACTATTTTAGGAAAGAAGTGTTAATTTCTTATAAAAAGACTTAAAGTTGTAGGCTATAAAGTTAGTCCTTAAGGTTGTTATCTTAACTAGAAGAAAGTTAAGAAGATTATAAACTAGCTACTATGTAAGAATAAGAGAGAGGTGCACTTGTTTATAGCTATATGCGTCTAATATTGTATATAGGTAAAGGGCTTTACTAAGATTTCTAAACCTCTATTTACACTCCTACGAGACGATACTCTTTTTAAATAAAGAGATACGTAAGACACCGCGATCTTACTACTGCTCTTTGCACTCTCTTAGGTTATTCTAACAAGTTTAGAGGGATTAACTAGCTATTCTCTGCTAATGTATATATTAAGTATAAGTTCTAGATCTCAAACGCCCTTTTTTTTTAAATTGCAGTTTAACGTCCTTTCTTAGCCTAAGGCTATATAAGACGTGCAGGCTAGGCCTGCAGGTAACTATATTAGGTTTTCTAATATATTTTAATTATAAGAAAGGGTTTATTTAAATAAAGGTAAGGCTTATAGCCTAGAGTAGTTTTAATAAGTAACTCTCTTAGTCTTTTATAAGGCTTAAAGCCTAGAGTAGTTTTAACAAGTATCTCTCTTAGTCCTTTATAAGGCTTAAAGCCTAGAATAGTTTTAACAAGTATCTCTCTTAGTCCTTTATAAGGCTTAAAGCCTAGAGTAGTTTTAATAAGTATCTCTCTTAGTCCTTTATGTTGTAAGAGGTAAGTAGAGCTAGTATACTAGTCTAGTTATCTACTTTACTTCTTTTTTATTATTGTTGTTGTTATTGTTATTATTGTTGTTTTTATTATTGTCATTATTGTTGTTGTTGTTATTATTGTTGTTGTTATTATTATTGTTGTTGTTATTATTGTTGTTATTATTATTATTATTATTATTATTATTATTATTATTATTATTATTATTATTATTATTATTATTATTATTATTATTATTATTA